>JAQLOL010000021.1:15530917-15550260 GCA_029783665.1 Naso thynnoides | reverse complement strand
TTATTTTCATTATCGATTAATCTGATCACTTTTTTAACAATAAATCAATCAAATTTATTCCATGAAATGTTGAAAAGGTGTGAAAAATGCTCATCTCGATTTCCCAGAGCCAAATGTGACGTCTTCAAAGTGCTTCTTTTGTCCAAACAACAACCCCAAACACAAAGACTCCTCATTTATTACCATAAATCACAAAGAGAAGCAGCAAAACCTCACGTTTATGAGGCTAAACAAGCAATTCTTTCTGCTTTTTATTTGAAAAATGACTGAAACGATTATTGGCTGTCAAAAAAATAGTTGGCTCTTAATTGTCTATCAACCGACTGATCGATTATTAGATTAATCGTTGCAGCACTAAACTTTACAGTTTAGATAGTTAAGATAATTTTACATATGATTTTACATTTATATACCATATTATGGTCAAATTAATTTAATGACAAGGATAGGAATTTATCAGTTAACTGCATATTTTTAATGTGAGGTGCATATTGCTTGTAGTGAGTGGGCTAAAAACAGGAAATCAGTAGCATTCTCCTTTTAAACAGCATTTCCTCATCAGTAATTCAACATCTCTGTCTCCAGGGCAACGGTCCTCTCACATCTTAAGACGTACAACCTCTACTATGAAGGACAGAATCTACAGCTCAGACACAGAGAGGTGGGTACTTAAAGCTGTCTGTGTGTGTTTTTGTTCACTCCTTAATCTTTTATCCTCCTTTTCAACAGAAGAGTCTGAATCTCTTCACTCTTCAACATTGTCTGTCTTCCTTTCGCCCGTTTTGTTTTTTCAGTAAGGTCATTTGCAATCCAATATACCCTGCCCATTATACGCTGTATCCCAAAGGAGTAATAACTGTCCATTGTGTGCATTTTTATGTGTGTGTGTGTGTGTGTGTGTATTGATAACTGCTCCTTTCTCCCAACAGGAGGAGGGGGAGCTGATATTCGAAGGCTTGCTGAATATCTTCTGGGGCCTGCGGCGGCCAATCAGGCTTCAGATGCAGGATGACCATGAGCGAATCCGACCGCCGCCTTCATCTACGTCCTGGCACTCGGGTTGCAATCTGGACAGTCAAGGGTAAGAGGTCCAGACGGATCCAGTTACACCTTGTTGCCTGGAAATTGTGTTACACAGGAGGTCAGCGGGGGCAGATATAGATTATGTCCTGTTTCTCAGGGACAAAAAATTAAACACCTTTTTTGTGTTTAATTTTTTGTTAAATTGTTGCCACAGATTCTTAAATCCTTTGATGAAACACATTTGGTAATTGATCCATGACAAAATCGAGCCTTTTAACCCACATATGTTGCTCGGTTTTAGATTTGCTGTAAGCTACACAAAATAAAATATGTCAGTAGACCTTAGCCCCATTCCTGTAACTCCAGTCATCAGAAGGAGCTGCTCTTGTTCCAGGGATGTAAGTTGCAAGTTTTTAAAGCAACACACAGACTTTTCAAACATACATATCCAAAATGGAGAACCAAACCATGCATCTATTGCTTGTACGTCAGGTCAAAATCAAAGGAAATACTCTCAAAAATTGTGATACCTTTAACACAGAAAATCTGCTTCACCAGGAGGAACAGCTGTCACATGTTGAAACTAACAGGACTAATGATACACATACTGTATGTGGTGTAAAAGTGGTTAACAAAGCACTTCTGCTTGACAGGAAACCTACCAATGAGACTCGGGTCTGTTTCAGTGTTTGCAATGATTATGTTGTTACTCCAAAGTTAAAGTTCTTGTTTTCACACAGTTCTTGACTGAAACTCTCCTCACTTTCATCTAAGATAATAAAAGTCTTTGTCATCTATACCCAGTGTGATTAAATGTAACAAACGTGTTTATCTACAAAACATTTTAGGCTGTATCTTTACAGGCTTTTCATCTTTTACTCATGTAATCTTTATTTCCTTTTTTTAAGTTCCCCCTGCAGCACAGATGGTCAGCAGACGACACAACAAAGCCCACCCACAGTGGAAGTGACGCCACCAGACAGCCAACCAAAAGACAACGGTGTGATGGAAGAACACACAGAAGGTAAGTGGCTTTATAAATATAGTAACACACTGTGTATTACTCCCGGCCCCATACATCAGTCCCAAATCAGCTGCATTACTAAATAATGCTGTTTTGTTTTGTTCGTGTTGTTCTGTCAGTTGCTAGGACGAAAAAAGAAACGTTGCATCAGGTCATGAAGATCAAATTAACTCTGAAGCTTGGGGAGAGCTTATTAAGCTCTAAAAATACTGAAACAAATCTCTCTCATTAACTCCCATCTGCTTTATGTAAGCATACCAACACTGTTAGATGGAAAAGTCTTGTGTCCAAAATAGCAGCCTCTAGTGAGGAAGCAAGTGAAGCTTTTTCCTTAGTTTGTTCAGAGCTTGATTTACAGTTTTTCAGTTCGTTCACTGTAAAATTCCAGTACTAATTGAAATTAAAATTTAAAAAATCCACGCTGGAATTACAAGGTTTCCATATGACAGTGGTGGTATAAAATGAAAGAGGTGAGCACCAAATTTCTCTCTTATGTTTGTTTCATCCTGTCTGTGCCCGAAAACAGGACATACAAATTTTGTTGTTCTAGTTCTGAGCAGCTGATTTTTACTTTCATGATGTCGATGTGATTGAATTCAGTGTTATAAGATCTTTCTATTGTCATTATGTGTTTTTCCATTTTCAGTATGTTTTGTCATTTGTGCTTTGCCGTTATGTGATTCTTCTCTTCCACGAGGTGGCGAGGAAGCGTTCTCTTAGCATTTTGTGTGTTTAAAACTCTTAGTTTAAAGATAAATAAACATATTTGGAGTTCATGTTCAACAATACAAACTGATAATGTGTGGTTATGCTTGTTAATTGGACAGAGGACAGTGACAGCTCCGCTCAGCTCCTCAGGACGAAGAGTGATGCCGGAGTCTTAAGACGGGGACAGCGACGATCACCGAGCGACCAGAGGAAAATCCGACGCCATCGCTTCTCCATCAATGGACACTTTTATAACCATAAGGTGACACCAGCCCCAAGCATTTGTCAGTGGATCCCTTAAAAAATCTGAAAATAATACGCTATGATTTTAATGTTCTAATCAGTTAAGTGTAGTTAGTTTCAGTTTATTTGTTACTTCCAGTAATTTTGATAATGATGTTTAAATTGGTTTTAAACTCATTTATAAAGAATAACTAATTAAAACAACCCATCCATGTGTATATCTGTGCACAACTTCATACACATAAAGTTGAATTGACAACTAAATTCATATGTTATTGTTTGTTTTTTTTCCCCTCAGACAGCAGTGTTTACTCCTGCATACGGCTCTGTGACGAATGTTCGGATCAACAGCTGCATGAGCACACCTCAGGTGCTACGAGTTCTCCTCAACAAGTTTAAAATTGAAAACAGTCCAGACGATTTTGCAATCTACCTTGTCCATACAAGTGGAGGTGAGTGTAAATAATTCCATGTATGTCTTGTTTGTCAGATGATCAAGTTCAGGCTTAATGAGGAAAACAAACCTTTGTGGATGTGTTGATGTTTCAGAGCGAGTGAAACTGAAGCGCACTGACTATCCTCTGGTGCTGAGAGTAATGCAGGGACCATGTGAGCAGGTCTGCAAGGTTTTCCTCATGGAAGAAGACCTGGGAGAGGAAGTCACATATTATGTAAATCACCACATTTATTGTAATTGCAATACATGTGCATGTCTTTCTTTTCATGTGTGACAGTGTGCATCCAAAAAATCCTTGTCTCTGTGTGTCTTCTATACTTCATTTACCTCACATTCGTCTCTTTTTTGTGCTTTGTCATTCTATTTCTCTTCCTTTCCACTAGGTGGCGCAGTATATCAAGTTTGAAATGCCTGTCCTGCAGAGTTTCATCACCAAACTGAAGGAGGAGGAGGACAGAGAGGTGCAGAAACTCAGGAAAAGGTGCAGGAGATGTGTATAATCTAATTTATCGTCTTGTATCTTTCTGTTTTGCCACAGTCATTAACAGTTTCATCCGCTGTCATCACTGTAATGAGCTCACAAAAAAAATATCATCCAGAAGTCTACACTGAATTGTAATTATTGTCATTTGTATCTTTGCAGACAGACATTTACTCTTTCTCTACCTGTGCTTGTAGATACACGTACCTGCGGTGTATAATTGAGAAGCAGCTCAGTTGTCTTCCAGAGGGGGCGACGTGTATGTAACTGCTCATCAGCCTGTCCTAACATCTCCCAGAGTACCACGTCCCCCTCGCTGTGACCACGAGTTTCCAAGAATCGGCCAACAAAAACCCAATGTATGTGTTTCAGCAGTTGTGTTGCTCATCTGAAATCCTGCTCCTGCATGGGGACTTTTTCAAATCATCCAACATTCAAAAAACAGACAAAACTCAAACATGCTTTACTGTTTGCATGTTAAGTGTCACCATCTTGGTATTAGTCATGAGAGTCATGATGGCTCCCGGAGCCTTGTATACAGTTGCTCTGCTTTTCTTCCTTTAGTTCTCTTTGCAGAATGAGCCTCAAATGAGACATCCTGTCGCCTGTCTACCCTCCTGACTGGAAGCTGATACTCAAAACCAATGAAAAGCACAGACACATCTTATAATATGGTCTTAGCAAAGTGCCTGTTAATGGGTTTCACCAAGCACAAAGACACACAGGGAAATTCTGAAGGTTTTAAGTGGAAAGTACACAGAAACAGCTGAAACACATCAGATCTAACAGCACCACAAAGAGACAGTTCTGTGAAAGCTAACCACATCCAGCCCCACACTGCACTGCGTGCCTTTACGGTCCTCGCTGTTTGAGAACTTCTTAAACATCTTAATAGTAGAAAATAATTGACCCTCTTCATTTCGTCTCTTCCTTGAGAAGTTCACTGCAGGAATTATTGAGGGATGTGTGAGCAGGAAATCTGTTTATGTGACCATCAGTCTGTTGGTGGTGTGATGGGGAAATGTCTTTCAGCAGCCATTCAAACTAAATGATAAATGCATCTGATAAAAGTTCAAAGAATAGTCTGAAATTTTGAGAACGCCAGTTGACCTTTCTCCAGCCAACTGTAGGTTAGCTTAGCTTAGCTTAGCATAGCACATAGACTTAAAACACAGGGAACAGCTTGTCTGACTCTATTCAAAGGGAACAAAATTCACCTACCAGCACCCGTGAAGCTCAGTAATAAAATGCTGGTGATTCTTCATAGTTATTTGTGCCAAACTGTTCGTCAGTCAGCACATACATTGATACAAAACCCCCATATTATTTGATGAGCACTACTGTGCTGGCAAATGGATTTTGTTAGCTTAGTACCAAACCAGGCAATCAGTTTCCTCGCTTTCAATCTTTGTGTTAAACTAAGTTAATCAACTGCTAGTTTGAGCTTCATACTTACCAAGCAGACTGAGAGTCTATTCCCACTGAACTGTAAGCAGAGATAAACCGAATATAATATACTTTTGCAGAATGTAAAGTGATTTCTTTGTAGAAAAAAAACATCCCCTTTTTAGGTGTATTGTCCTTAACTTGCATTACTTGCCTTATGTAAGATGACAAAAAGATGTCATGTTGAAATTTTAAAAGCACAGTAAAATACTTTTTGATAGATGAACAATTTCCTCTGTTCACATGATGACTTATAGTGGGTATTGCACATTGAACTGGCAGAACAAAAATACAGAAACGATTTTACAAGCAACAGTTTACAACACAAGAAGCACAATACAAGACTGTGAATTATGCTGGTGATCTTCAATGGAAGAATGGTGTAAATGTGTGAATGGACGTTTGAAAGCAGAACAGTTTGCCTCCAGACGAAAAGCGCTTTGCATACATCTGAATTTGTCCATATACGTCCACTCAGAATTTCCAACATCGATGTTGAAAAGGTCATCAAGCGTGTGTGTGTGTGAGATTTTGAGGGTATGCATGTTGTATTTTTAGTGACTCTTGAGACTTGCCTGCTTTTGTATGTCTTTTAATAATGAGGGAACTTTAGTCTTTGAGATGTTAAGAATGAAATATAGTGATTTTTTTCTTCTAATGATTGTTATTTAATAAAAAAAATTGTCAACAAAAGATGATCTCCCTCAGTCTCATTCGGGTCATCTGGTTGAAATATAGCGTGATGTATAATTTTGTTGTGTAATTTAGCAGCTATGACATCAGTCATAGTCGAAGCTTCTGGAGAGTAGCTTAAGTGCTCTGGTTTGTTCACTCATTTACATAAATTAGACAAAATTAGAAGCTTGTTTATGCACACACACACACACACAGGTATTTTTGTCTGGTGTTTGTAGTACAGCAGCTTACGGCACTCAACCAATGAGCAGGTCTGACAAAGAGTGATCCACTCAGCCTGATTGAGGCTGTCTAGAGGATAACAAGTTGGCCTTGAAACATACTTCTCACTGTCTGAGGAGTCCGAGCAGCAAACACACGCTCTGTGGTTTTTACTCTGGGAGGAGGAAAATCATCGGAACCGCAGCACCGAAAACAACCACTCAACAGGTGAGATTCTTTATTCTAAGAAGAATAAAGTCCGGCTGTGAAGTTCAGCAATTTTGAAAAGTGTACCTTATTTTCTCCAGTTTTTGAGTGATTTCTTTCTGTTGTGGATGTGATGTTACATAGCATCTCTGCCGCTGCACAAGCGTCTGTCTCTAGAAAACACAATTAGTAATCCATAAAGAAACAGATCAGAGTGGTTAAAAACATCAAATTATAATGTAATAACATGATATCTCTGTAAATCTGGGCTGCTGTAGATGCAATCTGAGAGTCAATGGATTATTCTCAAACTAAGTGACCCAGTTTAATTATAGCTTGACTCATCTTTTAAGAAGGCACAGATTAGACTCTGTACAGTTTGTTGACAGCAGAGCGGGTGATGTAATGCCACTCACTGGGCATCATCTGTGGAAGACGTATTCAAATTGTTTACAGAAGTAAAAGTTGTAATACCACACTATAAAATACAGGAATAACAGTTATCCATTCAGAATTTATTCAGGTGAAAATTTTATGGAAGTTTTTTTAACTGAATATAATTATTGATTAATAAAAGTGTAAGTGGTACGTGATGCTGCAGTTGATCAAGGCAGAAAAATTTGTGGCCTCATATATTTTACAATAATAATGCATCGTAAATATTTATATGATAATATCAATCTGAAAAGTAACTAAAGCTGTTTAAATGAATTAACTGCATCAAGAATGTACAAAATTTCCTGTTTAAATATAGTATAAAAATATAAAGAAGCATAACAAACCATTCAAATAAAGTACAAGTACAAAGTAGATGTACTTCTTTCTTCACCACTGCATATTCTTACTATTTTGCAGATGTATGTTTAAAAAATTGCCAATAACATGGAAGAAAAAAGTCTTGTCTTTAAAAAATAACCAAAACAAACTTTGAAGTAAGCTTGTGTTAGAAGTTATCACAGTATTCTTTTCAGTTAATTTAATTACAAAGATTTTATAGTAACATATTATTAGTTTGTGTTATATTTATTATTTATGTTATTATGTGTGTGTGTGTCATCTGTACATCTACAAAACAATGTAAACATGTTATTATGTGCATTGCATTCATCATTTATAATACTGTAGTTCACACATTATGATTAAATTGCACTACTAGATTTCTCCAGCACAAAAATCTGCTTTTATAGAAATTTTAATTCGCTAGAGTAACTTTTTAATGTAATCTCTACAAATTCCTTACTTACTAACTGCATTTGTTTATGTTTTATTGAAAAGTATTTCCCTGTGTTTCCTACCTCTCAGCCCTCTCTTGAGCTGCTCTAATATATAAAATTCTACCTCATCTCTGTTCTTCCTATCAGTTATCACAGTTAAACAAAGGCAAACAAACAGTCATCCACTGGTGCTGTGATCATAATGCAGCATGTCTGCAAAGAGATTGCACCTTCCACTTCCTACTGAATGGCATTAGAGGTTGCAATAGCTTTCTGATCCCAGGTCAGCTGCAGAGATTAGTTGTGACGGCACTTTTGTAAGATCTGTTTCTCAAAGCTGGATTAAGAGCCATGACCTGTACTGCTCTTAATTTATCAGTGACGTAAAAATAACACAGTAGGACTAAGCTGCAATGAGAACATCTCATTGGTGCGTTTCCTGTGCGCTTCAGAAACTGGTATGACAAAGTACATTTACTTCAGCTCCATCCCTTAGTGCAGTTCGGTTTACTTGTACATTACTTAATGTGAGTATTTTTATTTTGTGCTACATTTACTTGGCAGGTATTGCACCTTTTTCTCTGGTAAACTGATTTGCCAGCTGTATTTTACATATTAAAAAGCTATCATCTACTGAAGTTATATTGCATTTTCAAAGCTTACTACTGAAAAGTATATGAATGTGTAATATTTTTCTGTACATCAATTTGCTACATTTCAAATGCTTAAAAATAATAATAACACTCTAAAAGCACCCATTTTGTGTAATGAAAACATTTTTATTTTAATGATAATACTTGGTAAGTACTTGAATTTTTAAAATATGAATACAGGACTTGCTACTTACTATGATCTAAATGTTTGCGGTATTCAAAAGTTATATTTTAAAGTACTTTCAGAATGGACTATATATATATTTTAGTATATTTTTGTTTCTATTTTGACTATTTTGACAGTTGATTCTTTTAATGTTTTTATATCTTATGCATTTTACAATGTTTGTAGATTTTCACCTCATGCACCTGTTTTCCATGCTGTATATGTATTGAGTGTTAATGTATTCCCTTACATAAATTAACCATTATTGTTAGTAGTATCAGAGTATTCATATTGATGGCTATTTTTTTAATTCATTCTTCTTCCACCTCTGTCAAGAACTGTAATACTCTATCAGCTTATGTTTTCAGTGCATGCAACTAAAATAATAGCAGAAAACAAAAAACAAACTAGTCTTTTATCTGTTTCTTATAACTTGAGAGAAACTTTAATTCTCTTGTAATAACTAGACGCCACCATAAGTCATTTCCTTTGTCTTGTTTTAACAGGATAAAGAATCATGTTGAGCCCATGGAAACCCCCACTCACCGTGGCCCTCTGCCTGCTGATCCTCGCCACACTTTTGCCCAGCTGTGAGGCCCGCCGTGGATTTGGGGGTGGTGGTTTTAGCCGAGGTGGAGGAGGCCGGGGCCGGGGCTGGGGCGGTGGTGGCGGCCAGGCCTACAGACCTGTCCAGAGCAGTGGCCCAAGTGCAGGGAAAGTAGCTGGAGCCGCTGCAGCGGGGGCCATTGGAGGAGCAATGATTGGATCTGCCCTGAGCCGCCCTGGGTATGGTGGAGGGTATGGAGGATATGGAGGGTATGGAGGATATGGAGGATATGGAGGATATGGAGGGGGATATGGAGGTGGGTATGGCTACCTACGACCCGTCAGTGGTTATGGCCCCAGGCCTGGCTATGAGCCCGAGGGCTCTGGAGATATGGAGTTCTACTACACAGATTCCAGCGGCCCCATCTACAACAGTATCATCGTTGTCATCGGCTCCCTGATGTCCCTGCTGCTGATCCACTGGGTGGCAGTAATGTAAAATTGGAAACTGCTGGAGACAAAACTTGGATCCCCCAAACAGCCAGTTGTCAGAGTTCTGAGAAAATTTGACTCAATGAACATTTAAAACTGCACTGTTTGACACTCTTTCACATTTCCTTTCAGAGCAGTGATTATTTTTTATACTTTTCCATCACTGTAGTCATGATTTATTATGCTTTCTGGCAAGTAATCTGTGAATGTAGACCAAAAATAAATCAGATGTTAATCAGGCTAACTCTACCTCAAGAGGTCTTTTTAGGGCCGGAGTTTAAGAGCAGCTTATGCAATTTATATGATAATGATTTTATAGTCTATATCATCATAAATGAATGATTTAGACATTTTTTCAATTGTTTAACATTTTGTCTGCATAATGCTACATTTTCAGCACATTGCTTGTATATACCTCACATACTTCACATAATTAAGGTAGTACATGTTTCAAGTTATTTTGTAGGCTTTTATGCAAATGAGCACAGTTTTTTCCATGTTTAAAATTGTTGTATAAATAAAAAAAAAATTAGAACAAACATTTGTGTTGAATATTATTGTCTGCATTACTGTAAGAAGAAACCAAAAGGTGTTTTGAATGGGGTGAGGGGGGCCATTCCTCTTGTTGGCCTGCCACCCTCGTCTCAATGGCCTACAGCAAAGTTAGTGCAGTGGCAAAGGGGGTGTTTAGTTCAGGGGATCCCAAACTTTGCATGCCAAGGGCCACCATATAACATAAGCTTCTGGTGGGGACTCCCTTGTTGCAAAATTTCTTAAACTGTGGTTGTGCCTCTTCAGCAGCTGAGTAATCTGCGATCTTTTTCTTTTCAGAAATTTTCCATTTTGGCTCAATAGGTTGCTAGTGTGCAGGGGCACAGCAACTTTCTGGCATATCAGTGTCACTCACAGCAGCTGCTTGATTCTGATTGGTTTGAGTGGTGTGTGTCATCTGGTAAGACATATATTGAAAAGTTATTGTCATGAATCATGTTAATTGTTGATTTTATATATCTTTTCAACTCCCCTACCCAACTCTTTCCTCCAAGTTTCCGTGACCCCTCTAGCATGCACTGGTGACACCCCACCCCCCTACCCCCACCCCCACTTTGAAAAACACTGGTTTAGTTTGTTATGTAATGGTCCAAACATGACTTTAGAATGTCAGTAGCACAAAAATTTGCCTATTACTCCTAGTTTCTTTTACCATCCCCACCCCCAATTATAAATTAACAAATCAATGACTAAGAAATTGACTAAGAAATTATTCGGATGTTGCCTACCAAACGATCCAATCCATGACATGTTCAAATACAAGAATTCTACAGGCATTGTTAAGTGAATACAGCTACTTTCAGTAAAAGCTTGACTTTTGATTCTTTGCTATGCTATAAATAATCTCAAAACAAACTCCATGGTCTTGTTTGATCTGGAGTTTTTAGCTATAATTCACAGTCATTAATTAACGTGTTGTTGAATGCACTTTCCAGTGTTACAATTGATCTTATAATATCAGCCTCTAAGCTGACATAAAAATAAAATCCTAGAAGGTGCTCAGAGTTATGTAAAATTTATGGCCACTAGTCCACAACAACAGAGCAAACTCCCTTTGCTAACAAGAACTCTATGATACATTTAAAGGCTCTCAAAAACGGCAAGTGAACTGAAAAGTCTGCAGCCATGCTAGCAGCTCTGTGAGTCTGCACTGGCTTGATGGTCTGTGTTCAGCCTGTTAATGCATTTAATCAACATATGGAAGCTCAAGGAACGGTGCTGCATGACTCAGCCTGTCAGCCGACATTTAACAGCTGCAGACTCCTATCACGTTCCAGCTGGTGCAGTCACGCCCCACTCATGTGTTTGCTTTGTCCTAAGTCCCCTACAATTTAGCAGTAGCCATCCTAAATATCTAATGTTGTTGAAGTTTGCTATATATGTATTTTATTACAACACATGACAGTGTTTATTTCATCTTGTGAAGGACTTATTGCATGGATGGAATATGGTCTAAAATCCTAACATTCAAGTCAAACATTGTAGATTTTTTGTGCAGTTTTGGAATACCATGTAAGTGGCTAGTGTGAAGAAAAATCTGATCAGACGTGGGCCGAGGCAGTGAGGGGGTCAGGAGACGAGAAGATGTCTTAAGTAGAAACAGTTTATTGACAGACTTGCATCAATGAGAGTTAGTGACAGCGTACACTGTGAACCAGAGTTGTGCCACGCCAAACCTGAGGCTGTCCTGTGTGCAAGCCCAATTTCAGACCTTCCCTCTTCACATGTATCTCTACATGTCTGCCAGTCAGTCTGCTGCTACTATCAGTAACCTAAACAGTCTCACTCTCAACCTTGGGCAGCCAGCGTGAGCTGGTATTGATATGAAAATAAGACTGCACAGCACTAGACTGAACCCTGTCCTACTTACTTATGGGGAGGCTTGAGAAGAAAGGCTTAAAGAAGGAAATTTCCTTCACAGCTTCAAGTATTTAAAATGACCAAAGTGTTACGACTGACAAAGGTCTTAATCAGGGTCGCTGTCAGCGCAAGCTGACACACCCATATTGTGTTTGACTAGTGAAACAAGTGTTAGGGTGGTTCTCTTTGAATTTGCAAGCCTATTAGTCAAAAACAAGCAAGTGGTACAGCATCATAAGGGAGAAAGAAGGAGGAAAGGGGAGGGGAAGGATAGAGGATGAAAGAAAATGGAGAGAGAAGATAGATGCAGGGGTAACTCTCCATGATTGAAAAGGTGGAGCTTCTTTTTTTCTGTGTATGCTTCATGAAAACTCTAACCTTGTCCATATTCCTCTGTTAATGACTAAAAGCACACATTGCCTTTAAATATTCATCAGATGTACAGAAAATAAGTCATTTTCAAAATGGGAGTAACTTCTCTCTATTCATATCAAATGGCATTCTCTGCTGATTGCAACCTCTCATGTTGTTTACAGACTGGAGTGAGAAACACTTTACCACTCAACTCATTAGTGGAACACAATAAAAGTGGATCAGTTACTGCTGACATGACACTGATGAGGACTTATGTTGGATGTAACATGTTGGTCATTTTACATACTTGTGGTCATGTGAAGAGGAAGAAAAAAAAACATTTTAATTTTGCAAAATCCTACAGTGTGCATGGGTCATTTTTGAATGACATTTGCATGTTACATTGTTGTTGAGACCTCATTCCAACAATGTAATGAGCACTTCACAAGATGTGATTGGAAAAACCAAAAAGCATCTGTAACATGAGAACAACAGACGACACTACGTTAAAACCTAGTATATGGCTGGTCCCGTCTGGTGAATGCTTTTTTTTTTTTTTCTGGCCCGTGTGTTTTAGTGATAGGCATAGTTAAAGGTAATGTGTAACATGAGCATGTTTGCATATTAGTAGTTGTTATGCAGTAGTCTTAGTAAGTCAATCAAGATATAATAGGATAAATAATACAGTTGTGCTTCTAGGAATATTAGAGCATTTGCATTATGTGGTGCTCACACACATAATTTCTGTAGCTATGAGTGTCTGTGTTTGGTCAGTGTGCAAATTTATGGACAGTAATAGGTATAGTCAAAAAATAGTCTTTACTATCATATTCCCTATTTGTTATGTTAATCAGAATTGTGTTTGAGTGTAATGTATTTGTACATACATGATATGGTATAAGTAGGCCTATGTTTGAGTCCAAAGAGGTTTTGCAGTTGGAAATGCATTTTCTTTTCAGTCATTTGTTGGTATGTCTGCTTTTATAGAGAAATTTCAAGGAATTTCAAGCCATGTGACGAATTTATTTTCACATCTTTCCATTTGCATACATTTGGGATGGCCATTGTTTTTTAAAACTGTATTGTGTGTTTGGCAATGACTTTTATTACACGTGCTTAACTGCGGTGTCCCTAATGTCTGTGTGCACAGGGAGAGCTATTTTGTCACTGAGCTGTAACTATCACTAAAACACCCTGCCCGCCCCACCCCCCCAAAAAAAGAAGAAAAAAAAAACACATTCACCACATGGGAGAAGCCATATACTAAGTTTTAAACTAGTCTTGTTAAAAGGTTAAAATTAATCACCAACAACTTGTGTCATTAACCACAAGCCTCTAGTTTACATTCAGTAGTTTGTCGCTGTTGTTCTTTATCGATAGGTTATGATACAACAGTGGCCGTACTAGTTAATGCTGCCATGCTAGCTAACTTACACGGTCAAAACAGTCCACAACATAAGCGAAGGCACACAGAAGCGAGCTTCTTATTCCTGGCTGTGCCCAACAGGGATGTAAGTTTTCCCTATGAAACTGACTATTAGGCCTTACTATTGATTATAAGATTTGGGGTGCATTGTTACATGTTTAAGCAGTGGTTTTCTAACTTTTTGGCTTGTGACCTCCTTGCAAAAAAACAGTTGCATGTTTAAGATGTCTATGAGCTGTTAGCACTTCAAATAGAGACTTCCTCAGAACTTCTGTTTTTGTTTTTTGCTTAAATTTAAAAAGCTGCTTAAGGATCTAAGAGCTCCAACTATCCAATACTTCACTAAAAAAGACCAAAAATACATAAGAAGTTTTACCAGGCCTTGTTTTTTATTTACGTACACCGATGATAATCTCAAAATATCTTGAATTTGAGGCACTTGTATTTTCAATGGGAATGGGAATAAAATTCCTGCAACTGCTTTTTTTTTTATTGTGAAATGATTAAACAACTTAATTATTGTATTATTTAGACAAAAGCTGGTGTTCCCTTGTTAAACACTGACAAAAACTGAGAAAAAACATGTTTGTTCCTTTTTATTAAACCTGTTTTAGAATTACATCTACATTGAGCCATCCAAAGACACATATAGTATGAGAACTGCAATATACAGGGTACATGAGTAGATGGGTACATACAAAAACAAACTTGTATACATATGTGTACGATAAAATGGAATATTTTACATTAAAATCATTTCTTTTTTCAGTTTTAAAAAATGTGTCTCAATTGTTCTAAAATCACAGATTAGATAAAAGTGCCACATTTTTCTTCTTTGGCATTATGATGTGCTGTATTCGAGCACAATCTACCAGAAAAGTTTGTCCTGATTATCTTAAACTCACTTTTGGTAACAAATGCATTACATCATCGAATTGATCTTCATTTCCATTCAAAATGTCACCTAGATTCAATTGCTCTCTATTATCAAAGTAAGGTGATTTGCCTCATTGTTCCAGAGGGGAAATTCTGTTTCAGTGAGTTTCATTTCATGTAAAGTGCGAGTTTCCTGCACAGCACAGTAAATCTAATCATTCACAGTAAAAGGCAGTGGTACATGTGCATATTCATTACATTCAAAGACAGACACAAGATAACAACTGCTACATATAACAACACATTAAAGGTACGCTGTGGGGTTTTTGGTCACAGAGATTATTCAACAAGCAAAAAGAGGAATTTGTTGTAACTTCATTTTGTTGTTGCCAATTAAATCTGAATGACTTGATTTTACATCCAGTGGTAATAAAAGCACTTAGAATGAAGAAACTAAGGGGGACGATGTTCAAATAAAAACCCTGGGGTTAATGATGGGAATTATAAAATGCATTTAATATTTGAATGAGTAATGTAAATTGTGTTTTGTTGGTAGAAATTGCATTTATAGAATACTGCTTGTCTGCAATAGAACTCCAGAGAGTACCTTTAAATTGTTTTAACAGTGCTTTAGCTGCATTAGTAAGCTGATATGTAGGCTTGCAACTATAACTTCAGCTGATAAAGCAAGATAATATTCAGTAAGTTTCAGAGGTGAATTCAGCTTTAGATTAGCAGCCATAAGAAACTTTAAGAGCACTTCTGTGGTCAAAAGCTACCACACAGGGAAGCAAGGCAGAGGCAAAACAGTGGTTAAAGGCAAGTATATAAGAAAAAATTAGAAAACTAATTTGTTGAAAATGGAAAAATGTTAGAGCAACACATACAAATGGGAAAAAAAGAAAAAAAAGAAAAGCTCATATACTAATCAGTCTTTTTGGTTTGACTCTGCATTTACATGGAATTTGCACAATAAACACCCAACAGTTTTTTAAGCTATGGAGAAATTAGTAGATATGACCCCTTACAAATACTGTCATGCTTTTGGTGTTAATCCTTTCAGTCTAGAGAATGGTTATTTTTAATTTTAATAGAATAGAATAGAATAGAATAGAATAGAATAGAATAGAATAGAATAGAATAGAGTAGAACAGAAGAAATGTAAGTTAAAGTCTGATATTACTTGTTGTTAGTTTGGAACACCATTCACTGTTTTCCATCTCTTTGAACCCTCCTTGAACAGACTGTTCTCAAACATCAAAGTCCCTGCAGTTAATATGCTTGTATCACACTTAAGGCGCCTGCGCATTATTTTAAAGCAGTTTACTCAGACAGTTATCACCATGACTACCATCAAAAGTTTTGAGTAGGAAGTGTTGGAATACAGTTAAGTAAGTGAGGTACAGTAAGTGCTATTTGTTGCAACAAGGTGGCTCTCTAGTCTAACCTTGCTCCTTCCTTTCCCTTAATACATACATGCAACACAGTATATGTGCTATATTATTGGTGTCCTTCATGCACATGCATGAGAATGCAATGCCTAAATGTTGAGAAAACATAAAAAGACACAACTAGACATCCACATATAATGAAGACAATCACAAAAAGGTAAAATGTTCATTTCTCCATAACCATTTTCCATCCATTTGTTCACTTCTAACACATTCCTAATCATTTCACCCGCTAATAAGGCTTCAGTGCAACAGCACAAGCATGTTGCTATTCAGTAGCATCAGTATGGTACTAATGACCACAGCAAAAAACCCTTGCAAGCCCATTTTCAATCCCTGCACACCTCCTGGCAGTTTCTTCAAATGCTTTTCAGAGTCATCTATGTACAACTCCAAACACCTCCTGACCTTCTGCTGTTCAATCAGTGTTGGGTAGCCGATCTCCATAATGCTGACTGTATCATCATCATCATTATTATTGGCACCAGTTTTTTTCGGAACCTTGGAATTTACAGGCACAGGATTGGCTTGAGGCTGGTTTAGAGGGCTCGGAGTTGGAGGTGCAGTTGTAGAGTTGTCTGTTGCAGTGCCATTGGTCGCTGTTGTGTTGGTGCCAAGGCCAGTTTCTGGGGCGACAGTGACTGGGGTGGTCGAAGGAGAGGTTGTAAAGGTTGTGGCAGTTGTTGTACTTGGAGCTTGTTTGTTTTTTGGCTTCTGATTCTCCACAGGCAGAAGGTCTCTTCTTTTCATGCAAGAGTCCATGTATTTATTATATGTTTCAGGGGGGTGGCTGTACTCATAGTCTCTTCTGTAGTCATTGGTGTCAGTAGACTTAGTACCATACTTCTTGTACATATAGTGGTTGTAGTGATGCTCCTCCTCGCGGCTGCGGAAGTGGAAGTGAGGACGAGGGAACCTTCCTAAACCATAGCCTAAGGCCATTCCTGCCATAGCCCCTGCACCTGCTGCCTTTACCGCCTGGCGCCCATGGTCTTTGGACAAATCATTGGGCTGCACACCCATTGCCTGTACTGAACTATAAAAGGGAGAGCCACCCCTTACACCATGGCCCCTAAATCGATAGCTGTTACCAAAGCGAGGGCTCAGGATCTTGTTGTTGGGGTTGTAGTTTATGTATCCACCTGGATAACCACCATGACCCCCAAAACCACCCTGACCACCATGACCACCATGACTGCCATGACTACCATGCCTTCCATGACTGCCATAACCACCCTGACCTCCATGAGTCCCATAACCGCCTCCGTATGGGGAGCCATGTGCTGGATAGTAGTTATAGCCTCCTCCACCCGGCTGATGGGGGTAGCCTCCAGGATGGGTTTCTCCAGGATGTGTTTGTCCAGGCTGTTTGGGGTATGAACCTTGAGAGCTGGAGCCCTGATTAGATTTGTGACCTTTATTAGTGCTAGTGTGGGTGGAGCCTCGGTTGGATGTGGGAACCCTCCTAAACCCGCCTCCTCGACCCTTGGCCAAGGCTAAATTGGCATGAAACAGAAGTAGTGACAGACACAGCAGAGAGAGTGAATTCAGCTTCATCTTCACTCTGTGGGGAGGGTTGGTAAGAGAAAAGGAAGACTTAGAAAAGGAGAACAAGGAAAATATGACATAATTGTACTGGAATTTTCTCAAAATATCTGTCTTAAATAATTAGAGTTATCTGTCTTTCCTGAAACTGTAAAATCCTCTGCAACTTTGGTGTTTTTGCACCACACAGCGTGATCAATTTAGTTCATCCCATTGTATATGTTATGCTGAGCCTCCACACTGTAAACTTTTTATTTAGTGCCAGTGACCACTGGAGGATATTAGATTCATACAGGTCATTTAGCCTAAATCATTGCTCTTATTTCCATTGAAAAACACATGAAAAAGAAAAAAAAGGCTATTTTATGGGGTCATTATTATAGCAAAGGTATTTGCACTTGTGTGGAGAGATGTGCACTGCCCCGTTGATGTGATTTGAAAGTTACAGTGGGCTACATTGTGATTTCAACTAAATTTCGATAGACTGTGCAGTCCTACTACTAGATAGATAGAGGTTATATGTATAGATATATTCTGTTCATATATAGATCCTATGTAGTGATTTCGTTCCCTATACAGTTTGAGTGCAACACCAATACAAATCCCATGTTTCAGAAACAATGTTGTTAGTCATTGTAAGTCATTGTAAGTTAGTCATTAAATTCGCACTTACACCTGTGTACCTAAGTCCAATTCTATCAGACTGGCCGACTTTGCACTTTCATAACTAAAGATACGGCAATCCAGTCAGTGAAAAGGTACAAAACAGGTGTGGCAGTGACTGGACACAATAGACTCAAGGTCTTTTAAAGTTATATGAAAATGTAGGGTTGGAATCCCGCACCGAAGAACATTAAAATACAGCTCAGAACAACACGATCCAAACACTGATTCTTTATAAATACTGTAAACAAACCAAACTATAACCTTGTATTGACAGTTTTCTCACTTTAACATTGCTGTCCATCTACAATGCCCTTTGTTCAGTTGAAAGATGGCGCGTGCAGTGTCAAAAATCTAACTGACATGGGCACAAAGTTACACTGTGATTTTAATACAGATAGCGATAGTCGCATTTGGCGCATTTTATTTACCAGACAAGCCTGAAAATGAGGAGGGTGTGGTAACTTTAGGATTAACCTTACCTTAAGTGCTGGCTGTTCCGTTTTTTCCCCCAATTTTATTTCAGTTCCCCGTGTGTTCTTCTCAGCAGTAGCGAAGACGTATTTCAAACATTTGCTGTTATTTGTCGTTATAACCAGAATATGGGGATGCGAAAGAGATTCCGCGCGAGTCGCATGGAAACGGAAGGGGCGGGGGGCGGAGCTTAACTAACCACATTTCCCAGCATCTTCAGTCACCGTATAATGTCAACTTCATACGGAAATTCACGAGGGCTTGGCTTTCGTTCCCATAATACTAATAATAATAATAAATTTTATTTGTTAGCGCTTTTAAAAGTGCTCAAGGCGCTTTACAATTAAAAGACACGATAGAACATCATTACATTCAATCATAAAATATAAATCAGACAGATTGAGATGATGGAGAATGCTCTGTCTCCCCAGGTTCGGTGCTTCGGTGCATGCAAGATTTAATCAGTTTTCGAATGATGGAAAATTAGGTAGACCAGAATTTGCACTGAACTTAATTACAGTTGCGATGCACAACACATTGGGAAGGACACAGTGTAGTTTTAATCCCATCACCTTTAGCCTATTT
>JAQLOL010000021.1:15505262-15519552 GCA_029783665.1 Naso thynnoides | reverse complement strand
CGCTAACCCAAACAATGACACCCGGGGGAGGGGGGGGCACACACATATACACACAGAAGGAAAACCGGACATTATCATCAGTTAATAAGCCCCCCCCCGGACGGGACGTAAAAAGTGGACATGTCCAGGGAAAAGAGGACGTTTGGTCAGTCTATCTTATGTGAATCCACACAGGTGTGAAGTCATATTCCTCCGAAAATATGCAGGAAAACTTATTCACAAAGTGCTCAATTAGTCCACACCTGAGAGCAGGAGAACAGGTGAGAGGCCACATTCTTGCAAAATATGCGGACAATCATTCGTATGTAGTCACATGAGCACCCACACGGGTGTAAAGTAAAAAACTTGACACCTGTGGAAAAATATTCAGCCGGCCATCAAATTTGAAACGTCATATGAGAATCCGCCAAGACACCAGCGGATTTAAGGAGTTTAAGGGGCGGGGCAGATTGAAGAAAGGGCACGGGTGGGGCACTTTACCACGTGTTGTCCACTGGAAGAGCCCCCAGAGGCCAATAATCACGTTTTATCTACCATAGGGGCATCCAAGAGGGCACTTTTTGTACCACTTTTTTGAACATTAGGTCATCGAGGGTAATCGCCTCTTTTAGTTTTCGTTTTATCTTTCATGATAAAAGAATTACAGGAAAATGACAGTTTTTTTCTGCTTGCTGTGTGGTAGCATTGTACCGAAATACATTAGTATTTTATTTCTTTTTTTTTTCAGAATGATGGAAACATGCCACTTACTTGCTGTATTGACATCAGCAAAAGTAAGTATGCTGTTTAAGGTTTGAGCATCTTAGCTCTTCCAAAGTTATATAACCTTGAATTGTTGCTTAAATTTACTTGACAAATTGATACATTAAAATCAAGCCAGCCCAGCAAATGAGCCAATTATTGGTGAATTTGTGGTTTAGTTTCTTTAGTTATGTGTGCATACATTACGCCAATACAAAATGATGATGAGGTCCTTACAGAAGAAAAAGAATTAACAGGCATTGTCAATAAGGACAGGACAAGTCTGTAAAGAGTTTTTATAATGATAATCAAGTGAAGTCTTTTTTTTTCACCTCAAAGCTCATCTGACATGGTGAAGGGTGCATGAATGTAATAGTGTAGGAAATAATGAGACAGCAGTAAAACTTTGAACTAAAAGAAAGTAAAGAGAGAGGACACATGATGGCATTGATTACCAAATCATCAGTAATGCCAGTAGATAATAATGTTTCCACACAGGAACAGTGTTGTTAACGCACACTATGAAGCTGATGAATGATGAGAGCAGTTTCAGGAGGTGAGTTACGATTTTCAGGTGAGTCATTCCAGAACGTGAGGACGCCCGTCATTGGCCTTGCATAGCCTGTAGTGTCTGGGATGGGATCTGCGTTTGTGCATTTGTGTGGACACTTTTCAGGCCTTGCACCTCATACCCAGATTATGTGCTGTCAAAAATAGCTAAGTGAACTTGGACACGCCCCGATTAAATTTGCACCAGGGGCTTTAGACTACAGTCTATCAATCGTCAAAATAGGGCCTGATGTAAATGCTTAAGAATGCATCTTATCTAATAACTGGGACAAAAAAATGACATTTTTCAGTCTGGCAAGTCTAAAGAGACACACAGAAACATGCAACAGGTCCGTTTATTCCCATTATTTAACTGCTGAGCAATCCTTTAATCATGTAGCAGATGGCATTGAATGTAACAAGTCAGACACCTCGCATCAGATCAGCTAAACAAGTCTGAGGAGTAACACATCAACATGACACATCTTTCTCAACAGGTAAGCAACAGGTGATGTTAAAAAAGCACCAATTGCCATAAATGTCACACATAAAAGTTAGAATCTACTCAGAATGCTGCAAGGTTTTGGATTTGAAAATTTATGGGGGCAGAACGTAAAAAAAGCATCTAGCCTGATTCTATTACATTTTTTTCTTCATCCCTTTTGCACCAAAAGGGTAACTGCTTCTTCATCAGTATATGCACTGATGATCACAAGGAAAGGATTCAGCTGGATTTGGATTGATAACTGGATAAAACAGGAAAAGGGGACATTCCGTTCATGACAAAAAAGTGCAACTGGGTGCTTTAAACACACTGAGGTGAATGATTAAACCAAAATACAAATGTAAAATATAGAAACTCTGTTCTCTGATGAAAAACATCAACACAAACACAGTCGCTCTTTAACCTTAGGCACATATGTAAAAACAGAAAATATAAATCTTCATTAGCAATCTCACTGCTTAAAAACATCCTTTTAATTTATGGAATCCACTTTTGGGAGATGCCTATGGACAGACAAATAAGGGAAAATGCTGCAGAAAAAACATTTTCATTCAGCCGACATGTATGAATGACTGTTACTTTAACACTTAGCAAATGAACTAAAGGGGGACAGGAGGGTAACAGAATCTTATGCATTGCCAAACACACTCACAAAGCTGCATTATTACAGTGCACATTTATGTGGGAGACTTTCCAATAACAGCTTCAAGGGACCTGTATTTATGAGAGCTTAATGAAGTAGATTAGATGAGCAAATTTGTCAAAATGCCATACACTTGCCTCTTTTGTACCACATTACGAAAAATAACAATCTCATTTGTGGCTTTAGAATTTTAGCTTCTTTCCCATGTTAATAATATATCTTAATGGAAAAATCAAGTATTTTCTCTTTAAATTTAAAGACATTATAGCATCATAGTGTTAAAACACAATACATAAATTGCATATGCAAATAAAATCTGCATTTTCTTCCCAGTGGTTTACCAGTGGAGACGAGCTGCACTTTACCACAGTCACCTCTGGTTTAAGGAGTGACTTCTCTGTCTAAATAATATAGCAGTCTTCGTTTAGCTAATTACAGCAGCAACTACACCGTGTCATCCCTGTTCAGTGGCAGGGCCTGTCCGAATCTGCTGGTCCACCAGCTGACAAAATGAGATTATGACATTTTGATTGAACCTTTTTCATTTATTGAAATGTTGGGTCAAAATGTGCCATCTTCTTGGTGTTTGCTGTAACACACCAGCATGGTCCTGCTTACTAAGCAGACATGAAGGTGGGACGACAACTGAACCAAAAAGTTCAGCAAACTATTTCTGATAACCTTCTTTCATATCCTTAACATGTGCAAGAAGGGATCCAAATAAAACAAAATAAAACGGCTAACAAAGACAAAATATACAGGATATTTACAAATTTACAGGAGGAGGAGGAGGAGGAGGAGGAGGAGACCCTATCGACTGTGAGGAGACGCCCACAAACAGAAGGCTGACCAGGACATGCCGCTGGCATGTAGGCTTAATTTCCAGGACATTAAGTCGAAGAAATCACACCACTGGTGGTCCGCCAGTCCCATGAAATTTCAGGCCGGTTTGTCCAGCTGAGACGGAGTGCAAAAATGTGAAAGCCAAGGGTCAAGGGTACGAAGAAGCAGCTGCTGAGACGAAGCAGAGGAGACAGCAGACCTTTTCTCGCTGACGACACAGGCCTGAGTGAGTCCATCATCCCTTCAGTCCAGAGGCTCCAGCTCCTCATTACACGCCGTTGGCACTCATTTTGCTCTTCTGAGACACTTCCGTTGCTGCTTTAGCCTGTGGAAGAGGTCACAGATCTTCATTTAACCTCAACACTAAGCAGTGTTTCCCACTGATATGTAATATTGTGGTTGCCAGCTATGGTTTAATTTGTCCCGTCACAGTCTCAAAATAAAATAAAAATACTACACTACAACGTAAAAGTTCTTCAAATTTGTGTTTCACACCGCTGCTAAGTAAAGCACGTCTTTTCAGTCTCCCTGGTTTGATTAACTATTGCTTAGCAAAAGAAAACTAAACCTTATGCAAAGTTACTCACAATCACTGGTGCGTTGCTCAGAACAAGACCGATGAAAATCCTGATCTAACTTAACCGCTCCATCAAAATCAGCTTGGTGGCAGAGCCTTGGCAGGCGGTGGTTAAAACAGGAGGGCATTGCTGTATCACCTTAAACAAACGCCAGCAACGTTACACCTGACAACCCTGAGTCCGAGGCAATGAGTAAGGACATATGTAACATAGTTTTTATGTCATATTTTTTAATGTGTTTACAATCAAAGTGAAGCTGAACTGATGAAACTGATTACTGCCGGGATGGCTCATAATCTTCTAGGGTATGTGTTAAAAAATTGTGAAAAATGGTCACTACTTCCCCAAAGGACTGGCTGGGGTAAGCTGTCTTTCCTTTGTGTTTTTTTTAAAAAAGTGTTTATATGAACAACTGTAAGCACTGTAGTATGCCTCCCAGGATGGTAGTTGGCGTTGTAACTTTGTTATTCAGCAAGACGGGGATAGCGTGTCATTGCAGCCTCTGGTCTGCCACAGCCACAGAGCGAAGAAGTCGACTCTGCAGGGTGAAATGACTATCCTGCTGCAAGCTACAACGATGATCACAGACGTTCCTGGAAAACGACCTTTATCACCATAACGAGCAAAAGCTCCCAGAAAAAAAATGAAGTCCAAGTCCAATGAAAAGTCCAAGAAGAGGAGCAATGTAAAAAGAGGCAAGATGAGAGTTAACAGTATGCGACTGCTTTCTTGTCACTGTGGTGCTGCTATAAAGGAGCTAAGTAAGCTGTGATGTAGCTTTGAACTAACACTATAAAAAAATGCCACATGTGAAGATTACAAGATCGCAGTCTTCATTTAACCGAAACTCAAGAGTTTAGTGGTGCAACAAAGGAGGAGGAGCATTAATAAACTCAGCAAAGTCAGAAGCACAACACAGCTCGGTGGTCTACCATTATGTTATTGTTGTCCTCCTACTAATGCATGTAATGCGCCACAGGCAAGGTGAGGCCGTGATGTTACTGCTTTTACAGGATCTCCACATTGCCAGTTTACACTGCTGGAAAGAAGATTGCCTTTTCAAAAGACTCCACTCTGTAACCTTGGTTTGAAAGTTTTACATTTCAGGCAGTCCAGCTCGCGTTGTCTTGTAAAAGAAAGGCCGAACTGCAACAAAAGCTTACCGTTTGATACTTGCACCGTGTAAACGGTCCCTTAGAAATGTATGGATGTGTACATAAGGAATTAAGATGTCAGTTTAAAGCAGCTATATAACTGACAACCCCAGTATTTTAAAACAAAGACAGGAAACCAGAGAACAAACGAGTGAGAAAGAGAGAATAAGAGGGAAGAGTCACTTTTCTTAAAAAGGAAATGTGTGATATCAAAACAATTTGAAAGATGCTACACTCACACTTAAAAGTTTGACAAACAGGCTTTAAAGTGAACTTTAATGTCATGTAGCTTTAATTTAATCACTCCTTGGTCAAAAAAAAAAATCTCTTGGGAGAGTGAGCATCAGTCAAGAGGTCTATATTTATCAGCTATTTTTAACCTTCTCACAGATTAACTTGAGATGTTAAGTAGCAACTTTGCCAGGAGCTTTTTGCATTTGCTATGGTTACTCTGTCAAACTTCTTATCATGACTTCTACTCATCTAAATTAAACAGTTTTCAAACAAGTCTCTACTGTGTTAAAGCACTTTCTATATGGCAGAATGAGTGTTTTTTCTGGGCGGCAGCTGTGTCCCACTGCGAGAGATTAGCATGTCATGTGAGGAAGATCGAAGCCAGGAAAAGAACTAACTGGATTATGAAACCCTGTGCAGCATCAAATTGGCTGCTGGATTCTGTGGATTCTGCAGGTCTACAGACCAACTGAAAACGCAGCAAGTTGTTTGTGCTCACCTGAAGGACTTCAGCGGGAGTCAGAGGTTTGTCTGACACCACAGGGGCCTTGTCTCTCATCTCCTCCACCTGAAACAAACACACACACACACACACACACACACACACACACACACACACACACACACACACACAAAAGATGAGGGGTCATGCAGGACTTTATGATTTTCTGTACACCTGGACAAGTTTTTTTTTGTGTTGTTGCTACAATCAATCATACATTTATCGAACTCCCAACTTTCCTGGGAAACCACATATCGTCAAAAGGACAACTTTATGTGCTAAGTGTAGTGGACACTCAGCCATGTTTCATTCAAATGACATTTTCCCATTAAACTATCATGAGTGAAGCTGAATAGGGAAGAAGGTTGTTTAACCCGCAGAAGAAAACGGTTGTTAACTCATCACCGTGATTTACAACAGTTTTTTTAATGTGACGTAAGCAGCAGTCCATCCTGGGTCCAAGCGCCATCTTTCTAGCATAGAAATGTAAACAATTCAACTTGGAGTATTTCACTTGATTATAACCCTACAGGAAGCTATCATATCACTTCATGTTATGGGGACAGAAACTATCCCCAAACCATCAAACTCTAGAGCTTGATATTAGAGGGAATTTCCTGAATTTATGACACAGGGCCTCATTTTCGACTTTTCCAGTCCAATTCCTTTGGTTAGATATTATTTTCAACTCATTTGATGCAGTACGGAGTTTGGACAGCTCATGGTTAACATTAATAATAATAATAATAATGTTAGAAGTGAAACTATGGCTGACTTTCTTTAATTTTTGGCTGCTTGGGGTTTAGCAGCAGCAACAGGAAGTAAACAACTCCCAAAAATCAAAATTTCACACCTTGTTACGATTAGAGGCGTAATGAAATATATTCTCTCCCACCATTTCCATCCATGGCTCAGAACCATTAGTCTTATCTTTCTTGGAATTTTCTGATGATTTTGCTTCTTCATTATTTTGATAATGTTTCATTCTCTAATCAGCAAAAATTAATTGTTAATCTCAAGAAAATGGGACACTTTGATTGAGGAGTCAAAACTTCAAATATTGCATTGATTCTTTGAGCACTAATTGCTAATTCATATCCAAATCAATTTGATAATTATTATCAGTCACCACTTCTGTCTGATGTGACTAATTTCTTCCAAATTGAAGAATGAGTAACTGGTAGAAGGAGGCGCAACTTTATTAATCACGCTCCGTAAGCATGACAGGTCTGTGTCCAGCTATGTGAAAAGGCTTTTTAAAGACATTCTGATAGTTTTAGCTGTTGACATTTTGTCAAACAAACATTGATCGTGTCAAAAGCATCAACCTAAATGTTGCATTCCCTGTATGCGCCCCAACAAAAACAAACAAAACAGCAGAGTGACTGTTTCAGCAGAAATCTCTACTTAACTGCCACGATGACCCAATTTCCTCAATCCATTACATCAATACAGTTCATCATGTGTCACACTGTGAGACTTGTGATTGTTTAGGGAGCACACTGACCGGTCTGTCTTTGATGATGAGAGCAGGGTCCGCCAACATGTCAGTACTGACTGGGGTCGTATTTGCTCCTGTGGTCTCCACTGGAGGAGGGGCTTTCTGCAAAAATAACAACAATGCATCTGATAAGAAGACCTGATCCCATAACTGACTGACTGCTCCGCTGTATTTCTGGTTCAGTGACTGTATTTCTTAAAGCCCCCCTCCACTCAAAAACTTCACTTCAGTGTTTGACTTACACAGTGCACAATCATGTATGTACATAATTACACACTTCAAAGTATCGTACCAGTCTATTTTTGACTTCTATTTTTGATTCTGAAATAACATAAAGTGCTCATCTGAGTCCAAAAATAACATAGTGTGGTAAATAAACAAGTCACAACAAGCGCACAGGACTGTTTGGAGTTTTTGGAAAGATAATCTGATGACTTTATGTGGAGGCAGACTAGCACTTCCCACTGACTACCAGTGTTTGAGCTAAGCTGAGCTGAACTCTGCCCGTCTCTTCTTAGTTAATACACACACAGTCTAAAGAATGGTATCAATCTTCTTGTCAGGAACCCAGGAGGGGGGCAAATAACAAAGAGAAAAACAAAGTTAGTGTATCCCTTTAATTTGTATGTTCAAATGAATGCAAATGGTTTCAGCTTGTTAAGAGTTTAAATAGATTTCAAAGGACAGACCTCAAGTTTGGGAATAGGCGGGATGACGGGAGGTTTTGGTTTGAGGTCAGTCAGATACATGGCTCTGGAGAGCAGCAGCAGTGATGGAGGAACGTTCTCCTTCAGGTGCAGGTCCAGCCACTATGTGAAGAAAAACATTTATTACATGCAGAGAACTGACAAGATATAAAAAGATCTATTCTTAAATCAAACACATTTTGCACTAAGTCTGTTTTGATTAAACAATAAACTTTGAATGATTACAACAAGCATAGTGCAGCTTTCCTTCACACTGGCAAAGTCAATTTCATTTATCTAATTAATGGAGAAGTTATTTGTTTTATTGGAATATCTGTAAATCTGTATCTGTAAATCAACTATTGTCAAGATTTGTGTAAAATCTTTTCAGTTATCAGCCTTTTGGTTATCTTGGGAAAAACACATATGTAAAACAAGGATTTCTGCCATCGAACAAAAGCTAAGACGCAATCTTTCCTTTGCTCACCTGCTGCATTTGCTGACGTAGCTGCTCAGTGGTGAGACCCAGAGACCTCATCCCTCGACTACGACACGCTGCCTGCAGCTCTGACACACTCATAGCTGCCACCCCCTCTGCTGCAATCATCTGTGAAGAAATAGGAAAGTCTCAAAACAGCTGCACAAACATGAGAAAAGATAGGCTAATAAGTTATATTATTGACAATTCTTTAAAACTTCACCAAACTTTGCAAATGTCCCAGAAAACCACTGATTTCTCTTCATTTCCCTTTGATATAAAATTTTATCTGCAATTTCATGGCAAACTTTTACTTACATTTGTTTTCATTTTCTAAGAAAAAGCTTTTCTTGCTGCAATAAAGCAGCTAAAAGATAAACTGTTTGGATGTAATTACTTAACTCAAACAAGTTTCAAGTATCAGCAAGTTGGTGTTCTGACATAACAGCATGAAAGAATGCCTACGGTATGCAGGACATAAATGAAAAAACTGGTATGCTGCTGAAAATAGCAGCTTTGAAGGCAGTAGAAACTGAACTAAAACATGCAGAGGCACCAGGATGGCACTTCCTAGTTTCATAAATTGTAATTTCTTCCTCTCATAACTATAAAATCATGCTGACAGTCCCTCAACAACAAATCTACCAGGTGCCACCGCCACATCTCACCTCGTCGTCAGCTTTGATGGTTCTGAGTTGCATCATCAGCTGAAAACGCAGCAAGTTGTTTGTGCCGATGGGCTGCAGCTCCAACAGTTTGCACAGAGCTACCAACTGGGGGCGCTCCAGGTGCTCCAGCGTAAGCTCGTCCTCAAACAGCTTTGAGAACCGGACTATGTCCTTTGTGGTGGGCTGCTCACCTGTACCACGGACCTGACAAGGACACACAGAGACATCAGACTGAGCAAACATCATTCAGTTAGAGTTAAGGACCAGGTAAATATCTGATACACCTTATTTGGGTACAGGTCTACACTAATGGAATAGTCAACTCACAAATTTAAACCATGAATTTCATCTACTTTATTGAAAGTACTTGCAAAATATCATCATCTGACAAACTGAGATATGCTTTGCTTCATCATCTTTAAAACTTGTCCCCCTCTCCAAAGCTGCCAATTCAACTATGGTTCAGTTTGCTAATAACTCTTAGCATTTTTGAAACCCTTAGTTCGCAACTACAAAACCATAATAAATTATAGTACAGGAACAACAGAACAGCATTAATAAAAAATGACTTCTCTGTGTAACATGTATGTATGGGCTGTCTTTTGGGACACAGAAGATGTGAAGCTGTAATTTACCTTCTGAACGTATGTGGAGAAGCGCTGTGTCTCGTCTTCAGTCAGAGCTTTTGCTTTATTTCTTCGAGCCATCTCAGCGATGGTCTCTTGGAGGAACTTTGCCAGTTCTAGCTTAGCTGCCAGTCCTTTCCTCTGCTTCTCCTCCTGTGAAAAGGAGAGTGAAGGGACACAGATTTAAAAAATATAAATACTTCAAATACAGCTACCTTTTGACGTATAAAAACACAATCAGCACTCACTGGCCTCTCTTCTCCACAACATTGCCTTAAAGTTTTCTATCATAACATTAGGAGAGTTAAAACTTTTCGTACTAGTAGCTGAATATTGTAAAAATGCACTGACACCAAAGTCGAGTAAAAAAAGGCTGTGGACTTTAGATACAGTTTCAGAGACTTGCAGACAAATAAAGTATATGAAAAAGTGATAAAATACGTTGTTTGAATTGTTGTTGGTTAGGCCTTTACTGTGTGTTTTTCAATCACATAATATTAAACCTCTCTCTAAAGCACCATCTTTTGCTGCCAACTCTAAACTTCAGCTCTCATTTCCTCTAAAAGATTTGCTCTTGCATTGTAAAAGAAATATTTTTAATTATACAAAAGCAAAACATGAAAATCTGAAGGGTTGGTGCCCTCAAACAGATTCTTCAGCTACAAAAAAGTATCAGGATGACACTACTAAGTAAAGATTTAACCAAGTAACTATTTGGTTTTTCCACCTTAATCAAAAAGAACCACATATATTTCCTACATATATCCACTGACAATGTTAACCTTTGGTTATCGGCAGATTAAATAAGGGACAGTAAGCCACAATACTAGCCTGATTTCCACGTTGTGGAAACAAGTACTGAATTGTGGAATTTGGCAATTAAAAAGAGGAATCAAATGCTCACTGTGAAATATTGCAGAACTTGCCATAGTTTGACTGAAA
Organism: Naso thynnoides; assembly: GCA_029783665.1. Taxonomy (NCBI): domain Eukaryota; kingdom Metazoa; phylum Chordata; class Actinopteri; order Acanthuriformes; family Acanthuridae; genus Naso; species Naso thynnoides. The sequence goes on along the minus strand of JAQLOL010000021.1, from coordinate 15,508,902 downwards.
TTCCGGTTTAGGGAGAAAGCGGAATGTTTTGTCAGGAGACAATGTTCTGGGGGGACCTTATGTGTGTGGGACTACCATGCTTCACTTCACAATGAAGTCAAAGTTGCTGTCTGAGACGAACAAGATGACTGAAAAGTTACGATATTCTAAACCAAACCCTAAAATCACAGCAAACAGTACCCCAACAACTTCCTCGGTTGACTGGACCTGTAAAAATATGTGCAATGAGCACTTAGCCTCTAGAGCTCCTGTGAAAAACAAGGAGAAACAGCATGCTAACAGGAGCATGCCCCAGCTACAAGCACAACAGCAGATTTAAGACGAGAATTTGCCCAAGACTTTGTGGCTTTGTGTGTCAAGTCAGGCACCCCCTTTGAAAAGCTAAAAAAACCCCTAACAACAAACAAACGTATGTCCGTTTCAAGTGAAACATCAGACAAGGAGGAGTGCTGCCTGAAAATGAGAGTAGCCTCAGGCAATCTCAACTGCCCTGTGTGTTTGACAAACATATGACCACCATCTTACAGAAGATCCATGATAACAGATTGATAAAATAGTGGAATGTTGTGTTGCATCAATAAATTTACAGTTATAAGTAATAGGGTTGTTGGCATTTTATCATTCACTTTATTAACACCTTCTGCTGGTAAAATAAACAGACAAAGTTAAAAAACAGAATTCAGGAAAAAATTTAATCAACTTTGGGGAAGAAAAAAAAAATGTTTCCTAGAGCTCTATAATATATACATTTCACATTTCTCTCCCTGCACTCCTACCCTGTTTCAGACGACATACTGTACTCTACCATCACAAGACACCTTTTCCTTCCTTCTTATGGTCAGTTACATTTTCAGAGGCTGAGCACCTCAGTGCTGTCCAACAGAACATATCTGTGAGTCACTCAACCGTGCTCCTAATCCTAGCCCAACTGGACCAAGTGCAGACACCTGCTGTTTTTCTATAACAGGAAAAAATTTTGACATAAAGGAACATCATATCACAAGAACATTATCCTTCTTACACAAGTCTTCAGTGAAGCTTTTAAGAGCATTTTGCATGTTTGAAGAGCATGTGCGTTTTATGGTATAGCCTCCAAAGTCATTTACCTTGATAAGATAAAGTTGTCTGACTGCACGGCCTTAGGTTCTCAGTGCAGCAGACACAGTCATATGTGACAATTACATAATCATTATGAACCTGCTGTGAGGTCATGCAGGCGGCAGGGCGTGTGTGTGTGTGTGTGTGTGTGTGTGTGTGTGTGTGTGTGTGTGTGTGTGTGTGTGTGTGTGTGTATGTCTCTGTGTACATGAACACATGCCTTTTTGGACTCTGTCTCGAAGGTGGAGGGCAGCATCTCTGGGAAGAGTTTGAGGAACACTGGAAGAAGGAACTCCATGAAAGGAACAATGATGAACACCATGAAGGGCACCAGACGGAAGAGGTCAGCGCAGGTCCTCATCAGCTACAAACACAAAAACAAACAATGCTCATGTGACAAAATGAACCTGGTAACATGTGGCAGTTTTCATGTTCAGTTACCACTGACAAGTTTTTCAAGTCTGTAGAGGTGTGTGTGCGTGTAAGATCCATTACATGTGCACTAAGCTCTGCCAGTCCTCTTTTAAAATAGTCCAAATATAGTTTTACCAAGGCATGTGCACAACTTGGGTCACTGAGGGTGCATGGACATATTGCAATGTGTGTGCATCAATCAGTAGGCGAGCGTAGAGTAACACTGTGTTCTTTTTGATGATCAGCCAAACTTTTCTATGAAGCAACAGAAAGCTTATCTGAAATGTGCATAGATATGCTAAGGAAAGTGCTCTTAGTAAAAAAAAGGACGGACATGTCAACACGGCAAATTCCAATGAGTATGAACATTTTTAAACAATCTTATGTTTCTGAACTCGGCAAAGACTAGCTCTGCGGACCACATCATGTGACAGATGTTTCATAACAGTGCTCGCAGCAGTCTAGGAAAGAACATTTTTTTGACAATTACACAATATAATACTTTACACAATTACAGACACTGGAACTGCTACACATTATGAGCCAGTAAACAAAGAACATAAAGTCAAGAAAGAAATTAAAACAGCCAGCACAAAAGACATATGAGCGGAGAGTGATGCAAAGTTTAGATCAAATTAATGATATCTGGGCTGATGCGATCAGAGTCACATTGCAGAAGTAGCAAAAATGTTTGAAAGTCAGTTCAGGGTCTCTATTATTTAGTTTGTCTACCAAGAGCATTTCCAGGTCTATTCTTTATTATTAAGTGTACCACTCATTACATATCTTGCACACAACTTCAATCTGCTAATTCAATACATTTGAAAGATACTTATCAAAAATGTTTGTGTTTATGCCATGTTTATATTTTCTAAGCTCTCAAATATCCATATTGGCTCAAAAATATACTGTTTGTGGAACTTCATTAAAGACATCCATTTTGTGTATATTTAAGCAACAATTTCTGTGTATGTTGTATATCAAATGCTGCTCTTAGTAGAAAACAGCATTTGCAAAAAAAATTAGTAGTTTTCTGTTGTTGTCTGTGAGTTTCCTGCCAAAACCTTCCTAGACTGAGGAGCTGCATCAGGCAAAAGATTTCATTTAAAATGCACAAATATAATGATTGATTTAGACTTGCAAAAGTGGAAAATCCATATTTAGGAGCTCAAATTTGGATGTATTAGAAAAAGGAACGGAAAAAGATGACTGTTTGTTTACTATGGGTCAGTGAGGCTGTACATCCTCTCTAACTCCTTCTGACAGAAAACTGGTCTGTAAATGCAGATGCAGAAAGTTGCAATGCTTAAAACTGTTTATCATTCACGGGATGGACACATCTGTCTAAACACTGTCCTTCAGGCTTAACATTCAGTCATAAAACATTTTGTGGAATAGGAAGTGGCGACGACTGAAAACAGTAAGAGGATCTGCCAGAATCACTTCGGTCGGCTGTGTGGGAGCATTACAGATTTAGTGTTACCTATGACATTGACTAGTAGAAAAAAGTGGTGAGAAAAATGAGCAAACAGGTGTGGAAGCATTGTTCAACTCATGTGGCTAATTCTAGCAACAATACATTCAGTATGATGACCCGCATAGGGAGACAACCACCCGGTGCGGCCGTTCACAGCGCAAGAAGGAAACTCCTCCCTGGAGCATTGAAACAGCCTCTTCATTCAGATTCAAACGGGGCACAATTTATAACTTTATCATTGGAAGAATTTAAAATTAAAGACACTGAGTCCTTTGCAATAGTGCAGGATGCAGGATTTTGGAATTTGTTGTCAGGGCCTAAACTGGGCTATATTATGCTGATGGCCTTAGTCTATAATGTGGTCTATTCTGCACTTTGTGTTGATCTATAATGTGGCCATATTTGTCTAAAAGTAACAAATCTGCTTTCATTTTTTAACTAAATATAAAAACAGAGTATATTCTCTGATTAAGATTTTATAATGAAAAAATACTTATGTTCCTTGCACTTTTAGCCAGAACATTAAGGCAAATAGCTGTTGTTGTTTTTTTTAAATAAATAAAGAACATGTTAAAATTGGCAATCCCTTCACCAGCTTTATCAACTATGTACCAAAACAACCCACAAACCACGGCTCCACGACTATGATAT
>JAQLOL010000021.1:15477259-15500954 GCA_029783665.1 Naso thynnoides | reverse complement strand
TGATAAGTGAATAATCAACTAATAGATACATAAAATTAAAATGACCCTTTTACACATGTTTGACAACATCGTAAAGCATAAAATACAGAATTTGTGAGAAAAATCTATAAATAAAAGCTTTAAGACACTAAGACACACAAACAGGAAATGTAATGAAAAGGGCAATTAAAAAAAAAAAGAAAATCCAAATCAGAAAGACAAGAAAATCCTGAGAATAAATGACCCAATTAAACTTGAAACTTAAGGCATTTACTGAAATAATAACAGCCACAGAATGAAACAAGATAAGATTTTTAAAAAATTTAAAAGCCCTATAGAAATAAATGAAAAAAAATTACAATGGCTTAATGTGTTATTAGCGGTTGCAGATGCAAAATGAGAAAAATGGATTGTGTCCGGTTCAGTAAAAGCAGCCATCACTTGCAACATATTTCTCAAGAGCCCTTACTAAAGATAGCAAAGAAGCAATGTAAAGAGGTTCAGTAAATAAATAAATGGTGATGACTTTGCAAATGAATAAAACCAAGGCTTTATCACACCTGACCCGAAGAGGGAACCGTTTATTCTAATATTTTATTTATTTTCCGTTTATTTTATGCTATAGAACAGAAAGTTTAAGTCTCTTAAGCTGGTGTTTTAACAACAGATCTTACATTTCATCACACCAAAAAAAAAAAAAACTAGACAAGAAACCCACTTACTTTAAGACTAGGGAACCAGAAGGACAATGCTAACTTACTTAAGGGTTTTTAAGGCTAATTCCTGTGGCACTTAATGTACAACTTAGTTAAATTGTCTAACAATCAGAGAACTCTACTTTCAGGGGTCATGGGAATTTAGCATAGTAAAAGTGAGGACAAACCAGGCCTATCAGCTGACACTACAAAACAAACTGGCAGCCTGTTCTGAAATGCAGTGAGCAGGCTTCACTGCAGCACACACGGACACTTCCACTTTCTACTGCTGCTCGACTTGCTTTGGTTTTCCAGGTACTTTTCTCTGCTTCGTAAACACACACTGCGTCTCATTCTGACTCAGATAAAACAGCAGCAACAATAACGAGTTCTTCTTCTCCTCCTCCTTCTTCTACTTAAAGTCAGTGTGCTTTTGAGGAGAGCCAGCTGGGTAATTTGTTAACGTTTGAGAAGCTGCTTTGCATCGTTACAGTTCGTGCTTTACTAACACACAGGAGATAAACTGCTTTCTTACCTCGATCTTGTGACTGCAAGGAGCACCTGGTGACTTAAGACGGACATTGCAGGGGCAGGTTACAGTATCCTAACGAAGCACATATTGAGACAAATGAGAGAGTGTAAGCCGGTGTCCGATTACAATTCACTTTTATGGTGTAGCAAGGGGCTAAATGTAAAAACAACACAAAAAGCAGATAACGGACAACGACTGTACGATCACACAAACACACTCTCTAGCCCAAAAACAAAGACGACAGAGATTACGCTTTAAAGTTACCTGTTAGCTAACTATGAATGACATAATATGGCAGAGCTAACATTAGCATGAGCACCAGAGGAAAGCATGCTGGCTTAGTGTTATGTAACAACACAGCCGCAACGCAGCTAAACATTTATCTGACAGATATCCAATAAGAACGTGATAATAATACTGTCCGTGTAACGCAAGATAAACATAAATAAAAATCAACAAACACCCTAACGTCACTTGTCACATCAACAAGGTAAAATTAAGGTGAAGTAACGTTAACGTTACACACAAATATGTTTCACAGACTTTCTTGTAACGTTAGCGTTAAGTTGATAGAGCCACAGTTAAATGGACGTAACACGGATTTAATACTAGAATAAAATCCCCAATTTGGTCATTTCCCGCTTCCCAACGTTACTGTCCTACCTTCCAAATTAGATGAACCATATTTCTTTCAGTAACAAACAAAACATTACAACTGCAGACGCCCGTAAAACTTACCGGTACATTATATTCCCATTAGCATTATGCTAGCAAACTCAACACTAGCTAGGACCCTCCGCTAGCCTAGCCGGTTAGCTACGTTACTGATCCTCCTGCTGGCTATGCTAGCAAGTGAAATGGCAGTCCGCGGATGACGAGCCCACTAACCTCCAGCGTCAATGACGGAGCTATGGCTGCCGCTGCTGACTGGGCGTTGTAGGGCGTCTCGCTGAAACGGGAATACGATAATCCATCCACAACAATCGGTCGAGGTAAACGGGATTAAAGAAAGTGACTCCTGATGGGGTGGTAAAACCCATTTACGATGGGTTTAACCGGTATAAATTCAAGGCGTTTCTCTCCCGACCGTCGACTCAGCGCGTGTGCAGCCTTCCCAGGCAGCTGCACTGAAAGGTCACACTGTACATGCGTGAATGTTGTGTGCGTACCGACCGAAGATCGTTTGTTTCGACAGGAGAATTACTCAGCGGTCAAAAATGACCTCCACAGAGAATTGTCCTTTTGCTTCACAAAACTGAAAAAATAATAAAATAATAATAAATCAGTTGAAAGAAGTGGTGCGAATTTAGTCAGTTAAATTTATTCTGACTGGTTTTGAATCTATGAAGACAAGGACAAATGCAACTGAATTTTCATGTTGATAATTTCCCTACTCTTATGGCGATAATATTTGTATTTGCATGTGACTGATGAAGTTTAGGTGGCCTACCCTCAGTGTTGGGGAGTAACTAGTTACATGTAACTAAATTAAGTAATTTAATCACAAAATAAATGTAATTGTAATCAGTTGGCCTACAGTTAGCCTACTTAGAAAGAATGTGTAATTAAACTATACTTACTTTGGAAAATGTTAATGAATACAAAGGGGGTTACATCTGAATATTTTCTGTATAAGCTTAGGCTATATGTTGAATAATATTCATTTCGATAATTTGTATGTTTTGATGTGCATATTGTCTTCTTTTTCCATTTCCAGTCAAGGTAAAATTTGGTGCTATTTTTATTGGTTCTCTTGTTTAAACTTGCAGCCACTACGTCTGCCATTAACACTGCCTGGTTTGACATTTGAAAACGGTTTATGTGTAAAAGCATTCATTATAAATTTATACAAGTACTCAAAAAGTAATCAAATGTGATAAGTTTCAATACTTTTACAAAGTAGGCCTAACTGAAATAGCCTAGTTACATTACTCATTACATTTTAAATGCGGTAACTAGTAATCTGTAACCTAATACATTTCCAAAGAAACCTTCCCAGCCCTGCCTACTCCATATCAATATCTGACAGCTCTCTCCTGAGTAGACAGCAAAATCATCAAATTTTTTAACGCTGATGGTCTCTGATTGGTCTTTGAACCAACAGGTAGGAATACAATACATCAAATATACAGCTGCTGCACAGAGGTGAACTCTATTTTGCTTTTTAACCACTTTCATTGCGTTTTGCACAAAATCTCTTCACACTATTGAGAGCATTCTGCCTGATCAAAATGTGATCTGCTTTGCACAAATGACGGGTTAAGAGAATGGAACATATTGCAGGAAGAGAGACCCACATTTTCTCTAATTAACTGACGGATCTGATCAGAAATTGTTCGTACTGAATCCAGGATTATCTAAAATGACTTATCAGTCAGCTCCTTGTCATAAGGACAACATTTTTTTTGACATTCAGATTTATTAGGTAATGAATTTCTAGGCAGTGCTACCACACAAATGGCTACATTACAAATGTATTTTGTCAAAATTTTTCAAAAGGCTTTGGGGAGCAGAAAACAAAATGTACCAGGAAATACCGACAGAGTGGCAAGTCTTTCCGTTTCCCCTTTTCTCTGCTACAGATCAGGCGAGGAGACGTGTGAGAGCCAATCAGAGACGACAGTGCAAACGTAGCTCAAATATCTGCATCGCGTTTCCGTCGGGTGGGAAAATAAATTCAAAACATTTTTTTTCACTGGTGTCCACAACCTTTATCCAAAATTACCACCATAATACTATTAAAAATATCTTACAGACCGTTTCCTATTACATCACAGTGCCCAATCCGTCTTCTCAATTGAAAACACATGAACATCCTCATTCATTTTAGTGTAGGTGTGACTTCTATTACGGGCTGCTGTATTTGATCCACCACTCCTTTATTTATCCACACTCTCACATATGCGAACAGAAGTGAACTACACATCCCGGAGTGCTCTTGATAACCCCTCCAGTGCGATTTGGCGCTGAGCTGAAGACCGAAGAGGCCTGGACTGAAAAACAGAGTGCTTTTGTTGAAGCAAAGGAGGAGGGTGCCAGAGATTATTAGGAGGACTTCAGCCTGGAGGGGCATGAGAATCGAACATATCTGTCTCCAGCGGGGTTTTCGCGAAAAGCTCGAGACCCTACATTGAGGAAGAGCCAAGCATTGGGATTGGGCAGCGACCAGATAGCGTAACACCCCCCTCCTCCTCTCTGTTGAGAATTGCGTTAAAACGAAAAGGAAAGGCCTGCGCTTTATCTATTTTACAGGATTTTTAGATTTTTTTTCTTATAGATTAAACGAGGAAACGTTGCTGGCTGGTGTATGTGTTTAGAATGGGACACGCTGAAGGTACTGACATTTTTTAAAATATATTTTCATGCGTCTCTCCACTCGGTATCGAAATCCGTGCTGCTCCTTTGCTCTCATCTTTAGCGATAAGCGTGTTTGCCGTAGCCGCTGCCGCTGTCGATGCATGTTGTTGTCCCCCGTCTGTCTACACACGGACCGTTTTCGGTCACAGCTCGCTTATTTTTAGCCACATTCGTTGCTAAACCGCCGACGATGGAAGAATAATCTCGCCAGACAATTTGATTTAAAGGGGCAAAGGCAGCCATATTGGCAGTGGAATGTTAGCCTAGCTAACATTAGCTTTCCCTTTCATCTTGTTCCATGTGTGATGCTCATAAACGGATAAACAAAAACTAGAAATGTTAAGCGAGTCCTGTGTACCACAAGACAAACGATAGTTTTCCCATGTCCTGTTTGTTTTCTAATGATTGAAACGGTCAACATCTTTTCAAAGACAGTCTCTTTGATGCCAGGTAGCTTTAGGCTAACATCGCAGAAAGCTATAAGATCATTCAGTGAAACATTCTAGTCTGCGCAGTCGTTTTTAAATATAACCACACAGTTGTGAGTATAATTAAAGTATTATTGTTTACCACAGCAGATATGAACCCTATAATAACGTTAAAAGTCGATATATGTAGCTAGTGAGCGTTAGTTGACACCTAATGGATGTTTACATCACCGTTATCCACCTTTTGCAATGCTGGGCTGCTTGAGTCTGTCCTCAAATCAAACCTCAGTCTTTTCTTCGAGAGCATGAGAGCCTCACTCTTTTTAACCTGATGAGTTAATCACGATAGGTGCGGAAATAATCAAGTATAAGAGGGCAAACTAGACACTGGTTGCTGTTCTTTGTTTTGTTTGTGATAGCAGGCCACCATGTGTTTGTGTTGATGAAATAAAAAACTCAAAAATGATCTATGGATCCTGAGGAAAGATGCACTGCACGAATGATTAATGGCTGTCCATGAGCAGTCTGTAAAACTTCTCTGTCAGGAGCAAGAGTTGTCTGCAGGCTGTTTTGTGTTTCTGAGTCCAAGTTTGAAATAATACTGATGGTGAATTTAGCTGATGTGCCTTTTTGTGTGTGTGTGTGTGTGTGTGAAGTGTTTGACCATTCAAGTTCGCTTGCAGGGTGCTTCCATCTAACATTCAGACGTCCTTGTGAATTTATCAGGGTTTTGATCAGTGATTTTTCATACAAATTAATTTGTAGAATGTTGCAGAACACCAAATCATTTGGACTATGAATTTAGGGGCTTATCGTAATTCATTGTAGTCCATGTCAGCATGTCATGTTACTTTAACTGTTAGCTTTGTTTGACCAGCAGTCTGGTGCTCTCATGTTCTCAGTTTACTATTATGGAAAACTAGATATTCAACAAATATTCACATTTGAGAAGCTTGAACCAGTTTTATGCCTCTTTGTTTGCAGTATAACTAAAGTGGGTAAATCGGCCGGATGGGTTCAGCTCTTAAGTTTATTAGGGGCTGAGTTTAGTGTTAAGAGATCCGGTATGTATGTATTGAGCATGTATTCTCAGAATGGTCCCTCATGTAGCATAATACCTCACAACTAATTAAAAAATCAAGGTTACTGTTGCAAAAAAAAAAAGCTATTCATACATGTGTTTTTAAAAATGAGGCACAAAAGTGCAATGTTTGATAAAATATTAAGGGCAAGAGCATTTTTTTGTAGAAATGTTTTCCTTTAACTTTTTTAGCAGTGTATATACAAAGATAGAAAAAATAAAATTGGACATGCAGGAAACATCCCCTGCTGAAATCACACAGCAGATGTTGCCAGTGTGTGTAATGCAGCTGTTACCGTTAAGCATTTGCTATTAACCACAAACCCACCGTGTATCTTAAGGCTCTGTCTTATTGTAGAGGATCCCTGTGTCAAAATCTGTTTTTAAAATTTCAGTCTGTCACGCCCCAATGGTGCATGTTCCTAAACACACTTAAGTTTAATTAAATTACCTCAAACCAACTGACACAGCAAACCAGGGGCAGGTAATACCCTGGAATAAGAGCACTGTACCCGATGGACTCTTAAACACAGAATGTACATGCATACAATACATGTTGCAGGAACTGGGGGTCAACAATAACCTCAAAGGGGTCGTGCAGAGAGTAGATCTGATGTACCGTATGTTATGTCAGTCTAGTGCTAAGCGAGTCACTTCTTAGGGCTTTGTAAAAGACAAATGAGATATTTGATTAACTTAAAAAAACAAAAACAAAATCAACAACTGTGTGGAGTTATGTTTGTGACAGTGATTTAATCTGATTCCACTTGAGTCTCATTGAATTGCATTGATCTCTGTCAACAGGTCCAGTAAAAGAAAAAGACAGTTAAGGATGCAGGAGCCCAACAATGGATTTCTCCTTCTCTTTCATGCAAGGGATCATGGGAAATACAATTCAGCAACCCCCTCAGCTCATTGACTCAGCCAACATCAGACAGGAAGGCACCTGCGACACCGGCAGTGACCCGGGCGAGGATGGTGGACCCTCCTATGATGCTGCCCTGGACGCAGAGTTTTCCTACCCGCCATCGGCCTCGGAAGACTTGTCACAGGTCTCCAACGGCTTCCCGCCGGGTCTGGGCATGTACGAGCCACAGGCTAAGTTCTCCATGTACTCACAGTTTCCCAACGGCTCCGCTAATGGCTACGGGGCCATACGGAGCTATGGAGAGCACGGTCTCATGCCAGGGGAAGGGACGGTCCTGAGAGGTCCAGGCCTCCAGGAGAGACCTTTGTCTCCTGTGTCCCCCCCTCTGCCCACGCATCACCCACACCTCCTCCATCATCACCATCATCCACATCACCACCACCATGCACACCACTTTCACTCAAACCCACCTCACATACAAACCCACCCGCACCCACATAGCCCTCCATCACTTCCCTCCCAGCACCACCTGCCCCAGACGCCACACATTATGACCCACACTCTCCCCCCTCCTCCCCCATTACACCTGCCTTCCTCCAGTCCTCCCCCCTCCCTTGTGGACAGTACACCCTCCTCTCAACCCTCCCACACTCCGTCCAACACCCCTGGTGGGTTGCTGAAGAAAACCAGCTCTCCAGAGATCAAGCTGAAGATCATAAAGACGTATCAGAACGGGAAAGAGCTGTTTGAATCTGCGCTGTGTGGAGACCTGCTGCAAGAGCTGCAGGTAATGCATCCAATATTCACTGCAAACATGCTGTTTATTTGGGATGCCTGAAACTATTGGCTGCACGATTAGTTAGTTGAGCTAGTTTGTTATGTAGGTGATTTTTCCATGCAAAAATACACATGCTTGTTTTAGCTTCTCAAAAAATAGTTAGCTGTTTATCTTTGGTTATTCACTCACAAATCAAATTTCTTTGGGTCACATAAACCAAACAAGCAGTTTGAAGATGTCAGATTGGGTTATGGAAATTGGAATGGACATTTGTTTTTACTATTTTCTGCAATTTTTTGATCAAACAATCCGTTGATTATTTAAAAACAAACAAAAATGTATATTAATAGTAAAATTTATTGTTATTGATACCTGATAAGCCTCTTGTGTGGGCAGGTTTTGTCTTTCTTGACGCTGCATAGCCAACATACTCGTGTTTTCCACTTCTGCCACTTTAACCGCTATCTCACAGTCTTCATCAATGCAGGAATAAGCCTCTTGGTTTTTTGTATCTGCATGCACATTTCTAGGAATTCATGAATCTATACATGTCCTATGTATCACTTTTAAAGCCCTGCTTTTATATGTGCATAATTTTATTAATATCTGAAAATCAACAAAATAACACTTAAAGGCACTGAGATCATTTCTGCACTTGACCAAATGTCTGAAAGTAACTGACTGCGCTTATGTCACACTCAGCCTGTTCTACAGCTGCATCCCATGAGCCTTACATTTTTTCATATTTGTTATGCCTGTTTCTTGGAAGTCTCAGATGAATTCGAGAATGAAATCTAGTTTATATCAACAAACAAATACACAATTATTGAAACATCTGAAGAATTGTGTAAAGATGTGACAACAAATTTCTTCCCAAACCCTGCAAATGGGGATCCAGAAGTATAATTTACATACAGTTGCGTGCTGCAACTAACAGTTATTTTAGTTATTGACTAAACAAATACCTTCTCTTCTAATCAGTTCCTTGTTGGCCCATAAAATGCCAGAAAATAATGAAGCATGCAGATTACTGGTTTCTGGAGGTTCCAAATGGCACGCTTGATCTGTTTCAAGATCTCAGCCAAAACCATGCAGTGTGCGTTTGTATAAGACACCAACAGACAGAGCATCTTAATGTTGTGTAGGCTTTGCTCAACGTTTTTGCTGTTTTTCCTTAAAAAATGACTTAAATGATTGATTCATTATCAACATGGTTGCTTACTAGTTTTTGTCCATGTATTAATGGCCCATGTGTTTTAGCTGTACATACCAGCAACGTTAAATCTCGCATAAAATTGCAAGACAGTGTTTACTGAACCATGGAAAAGTTACTTTAAAAGTCAATTCTGTCCAATTACAATTTATGTGGAGTTGTTACATTTTGTGCTTCCTGGTTTACTTTTAATTGACTTCTCGTCGGCACTCAAAAATGGATATCTGAGGAGGCTTTGATTTTAGCAGACAAAAGACATCCATTTCTGTGTTACCTTTAATAGAAAAAGTGAAAACATAGAAAAAGTTGACTAATGTTTCTTTTCTACTCCCTTTTTCAAAAGGAGTCTCAGAAGAATGAGGCTGCTCAGATGCAGCGCAGGCATGAGAGGAAGAAGGAGAAGAGGAAAAAGAGTGCGCGGCTGCAGCTGCAGGTCCAGGAACAGAGCTTGGACCCGAGCCAAACGCAGGCAGGTACCACGGGCCAGACAGAGGACATCAACACTCAGCCCCAGCCAATAGAAACACCCCCAGTGCAGACAGAGAAGCCTCAGAAGACCGTCATCAAAACTGAACCAAAGACGCCAAAGGCAAGAGCACAACTGTTTTTTCTCTTCAGTGGTTTGAAGTCTTTGCGCACTGATCACTGCTGATTGTTTGGATTTAAAATGCAGAACAGTGACTGATCCATGTTCATGTTCAGGTTCCGAAGGTCCATCATCCCTCAGTGATCCAAGAAACTGGCTTCTGTAAGGAGTTTGTCATTGGAGATCTGGTGTGGTCCAAGGTGGGCACCTACCCCTGGTGGCCCTGCATGGTCTCCTCTGACCCGCAGATGAAGGTCCACACCCGCATCAATACCAGAGGTTTGAGAACACATGCATCAAAAATAACTTGCATTGCACAACCCTGTTCTCCTTCGCTAATTTCTGAAAGTGTTCTCTCTGTCTGTGTGCAGGTCACAGGGAGTATCATGTCCAGTTCTTCGGTAGTGTCGCTGAGCGAGCGTGGATACATGAGAAGAGGATAGTCATGTACCAGGGGAAGCAACAGTTCGATGAACTTCAGGCTGAGACTCTGCGCAAGGCCACAAACCCTGTAGAGAAACACAAAGTATGTATGAAAGAAATATTGTGAGACTGATCTGAAGGAAGACAGGGTAAATTTAGATGTTGTTTTCTTTGAATGCTGTGTAAGCATCTAAAGAGGGTGGGTTCTTAAAGTCCACCTGAAACACCAGTGTCTAACTTTCGTATGGTGATGTATTTCCTGCATACACAGAATATGCAGGCGGGACAAAACATTGGGAGCACTTAGATTGGACAGTTGAGAAGTAACCTAGCAACCGACAGTTCATGATTAGAACATAAAGCAGCTAACAGCAATTTTTCACAAGACACATCTTCCGAACATTCTGACACAAAAATGGCATTTGTCAGACTTTGTATGCATTATGATGTATTATATATGATAATATGGTTAACCAAAGATTTACATTTAACATCAGATTTGTTTTTTTGAAATGTATCCAGTAAATAACATTTGTGTGATTAACAGTCCGGTTTTCTTATAATTACAATATATTCCATTTTTGTTAGTTTGCATTTAAAAATGTTCATTTATTTTCAGTAAACACATATTTATTTATATAGCCCAATCATAAATCACAAATTTGCCTCAGAATTAAACAGGTTGAAATCAAATTAAAAATGATCTTTTTCAGAGAAAGCACAAGTATTTAAATGTTTGATTTTCTCCTTAAATTCTGTATTATATCATACAGATATTAATTCTCTGTGTCTCCCATGCCATGCATTTTATGTAATAACGTACTATTGTGATGTTTTCTTTTTCACAATTGTGTATCATTCATTTTGAGGAGCTTGTATTATTTATGTCATTTGGGTAAATTACAGTTTCCTTTGACAGTAGAAAACAACTATTTTTGTGTCAATAATAAGGTTTGTTGGTTGTTTTGTATGTTTTGATGTTTTCCTCTCCAGCTTCTGAAGCCTATCCCACAGCGCGAGCGTTCTCAGTGGGAGGTGGGTGTGGGCCATGCGGAGGATGCCTTTGTAATGACACGGCAGGAACGAATTGACAATTACACCTTCATCTATGTTGACCCAGACCCTAGTGAAGCCCCGCCCACAAAGAAGCCCAACATCAGAGCTGAGAGAAGAAACCGGCGCTCCAGTGGTTCAGTCGGTAAGAGGGTAGATGGAGGAGTTAAATCACCAGAAAGAGAGCAGCTGCCACGAAGACAGCTTCCACGGAGACAGTGTAGCGTTTCAAACTTGGACGACAACACGAACTCCCAGGCCTCAAATGAAGAGAAGAACCAGAGGGGCGACCAGCGTAAAACCAGCTCCCCGAAACAGAACGCTGGTTGTGATGCTCGAGTACGGCAGGACTCACCGCCACCAGTCAGGGCCTGGAAAACGGCAGCCGCCAGAAAGCTGCTGCCTCTCTCCATCACCATGAAGAGACTGAACGTGGAAATCACAAAGTGTGACTGGCCTCTCCTGCAGAAAAAAGCGGCTCCGTCTCCAAAAAAGGACAACGAAGAAGAGAAGGAGGAGAGAGTGGAGAGAGAGGCCAGGCAGCCGGACCTGGGATACTGTTCCCCTGAGGTCAGAGTGATTCGGATAGACAGAAAAATGTATCCATGTCAGAGTTATCCTGTGAGGAATCTCAAATGTTGATGCTTTTAGCAGGACACCAGAGCTAAACCTGAGCCCAGCCCTGAGGAGGAGGAAGATGGGGACGAAGGTGAGGAGGAGGGGGAGGAGAGGAGATGCTCCCCCGCCAGCCGCAGGAGTGAGGAGGGAGGGATGCAGCAGACTTCCTCTCCTGGATCACACCACAGCAGTCCACAAGGTTGTTACAACACAGACCTGCAGCGTGTTTCATTTTAATGAATATTTGACGTGTGAAATCAGCAAGAGATGCAGCTCAATATTTTTCTGTGTTTTCAGGTTCTCAAGAGAGGAAACTACAGCGGCGGTCAGTCAGGAGCAGGTCTGAGTCAGAGAGAGGCAGCGATCCCATCCCTAAGAAGAAAACCAAAAAGGAACAGGTATCAGCACCCCTACACAAACTTCTGTAATGTATTAGGAATGTATGCTTGAATGTATACAACCGTGGCCTCTAGGTGACATTCCACCGCTTGAATTAAAATTACCACAATAATCTTAACCTCCATGTTTAACCTGCTCACAGGCTGAGATGGCTCCTGAGACCACACTGAGGACGGGTTCACAGAAAGGTAAGAGATCCTTCCTTCAAGTCTCCTGTAAAACTGTGAGGTGGGAATTTCAAATACTTACTTTGCTCTCTCATTTCATGTTCTAGGAGCCAGTGAGATCTCTGATGCCTGCAAGCCCCTAAAGAAGCGAAGCCGAGCGTCAACAGATGTTGAGATGGCATCCTCTCAGTACAGAGACACTTCAGATTCCGACTCCAGAGGCCTCAACGACCCCCAGGTAGGTTTCGAAAACATGCACACAAATACTAATGATTGTAAAGAGAAAAATCACGTCTCTCCTGCACAGAAAAGACATAACCATGCACAAAGTCAGAATGGACTCACTACACTTTCCTTTATCTATGATGAATGAGGCAAAATTTGTAAAAAATAAATGACATGCAGTAGGCTCACAATAGTGCATCCGTGCTTTATAATATTTTTAGACAAAACACATTAACGTGTTTCCTCTTTCTGTTTATCTCACAGGGTTTGTTTGGGAAGAGTCTTGATAGTCCAGCAGCAGCCGACGCAGATGCTTCAGACACTCAGTCTGTGGACTCCGGTCTCTCACGTCAGGACGGCAGCACCGGCAAGAGAGACACCGTCTGCCAGGTCTACTCATGATTCATCACTGTACTTTCTTTGTTCTGAAAGCAGATAGTTTTAATAAGTTGTATGGTGTTCTAACCATGTTTGTTTGTGTGCAGATCTGCGAGGTTTATGGAGAGGGTTTGGTGGTGTGTGAAGGTGACTGCAACAGGCAGTTTCACCTGGAGTGTCTTGGTCTGACGTCTCTACCTGAAGGCAGATTTACCTGCTTGGAGTGTAGAAACGGTGAGTGAATCAGAATACAGCTTCTCTATCACATCTGTCGTGTTTGGCTTTTTACCATTACAGACTGTCCGTCACTCTTTTTTTTCAGGCAATCACCCATGTTTTAGCTGTAAAACAGCAGGGCGGGAGGTGACGCGCTGCTCTGTGTCCGGATGTGGTTGTTACTACCATGAGGACTGTGTCCGTAAGCTCCCTGGCACCACCAGCTGTCCGGGTGGAGGCTTCAGCTGCCCTCAGCACAGCTGCTCTACCTGCTGCCTGGAGAGAGACCTGCAGCGAGCCAGTAAAGGTAAGACTGTTTCTGTTTGCTTTTCAGCTTTTCTGATTTCCTGTTTAAGCCTGCAGTGGAAGCTGTGGACCAATGAGCTTTTGCAACATCAGCAAATTGTGAAGGAAATGTATGTAAAGTGAAACTTTCATGTTCCGTAGCATTTTCTGACTGATGTTATGAAGCAATAAAATTAAAGCACAAACAAAAAGGGGTCATAGGGTTTGAGGCTGTACTTGCCTGTTCAAATATGAAAATGAGAACCACAAAGGGGAAGAAATAAGACTTAGATCGTGTTTCTCTTGAGGGGAAATTAGGCTGAAGAGGATAGAAACGACAAAAAGATACCACTGAAGACTCAACTTGTGCTGCATTGACTCCAAAATGTGTAGTGACAAATTTTCACTAAGAATATCCGGTTTTCCCTCTAACAAAGAGTACAAACAGTTCTCTGTTTTGTTTCAGGGGAAAAACACCTTAAGGCTTCAGCCCATTGTGGGTGACTGCCTTGTTTTTGGACATGTCTTTACACTATGGTGCGCTACCTTGCTGTGAATATCACATCTGAGGCAGAGAGTCTGTTGAATATCCAATCACTATAGGATACCAAACCTTTTAATAACATTTCAAATAAACAACAAATAACATTTCCCCTCTGAGCTTCCCAAATGGTTTCATTTAAATAACCATTTAAGGCCTAAAACTCCAAAAAACAGACGTAACAGAAAGGTTCAGAAATAAGTATAGATTTGTGTAGCAGAACAATTGTTTTTCTTCTTTTCAACCCAATCAAACATCTTTCAACCCATCAGATTAATCCTGTGACCCTTTGGACACTTTTGTTTGAAATACCTGGCTGAAACAGGAGGTATGAATGTTTTAGGCTTATTTTGATTGGGAAAAATGCACAGAAGACTAAAGCCTGTAGAAAATCCCAAGTATTTGTTTTGCTGCTTCTGATTTCCTTTAATTACAGCTCGAACCCATAAAAGAATCCGACACAATTAATTTAACCTTCACCTTTTCATAGCTCTGACTTGTGTTGGAGTGAGCAGCTAACTAAAACTTTGCACACAGAAATGGAACACTGAGTGTAAAATTGTAAAGGCAAGCAGGAGAAAGAAAGTGTGACTGAGTCTTCTCCCCTCTCTCTCCTCTCCTCCTCCCCTCCTGTGCTTCCCATCCAGGTCGTCTGATGCGTTGCATCCGCTGTCCGGTGGCCTATCACACAGGAGACAGCTGCGTTGCGGCAGGCAGTGTCGCCCTCACCCATCACATCATGATCTGCAGCAGCCATGGCAGTGCCAAGAGGAACGGCCTCCTCACCTCACCCGTCAATGTGGGCTGGTGCTTCCTGTGTGCCAGAGGTAAGCTCTCACAACTGAACACGCTAACGAACTTCCTCTCCCACAGCCGTGGCGCCCACAGTGACCCTGAGCAGACAGAGCAGAAAAATGCAGAAGTACTAAATTTCATCAATCATGAGGATTTTGCTTCAGTCTTGTAACAAAACTCAAGATCATTTCGTGTTACTTCCACTTCACATTGGAGCAGCCACAGGACTCTCAGCCTCTCTGATTGTAGTTCTTGCATCATTTTTTGGAGTAAAGCCATTTTGCTGCAATAACATCTCACGAGTGAAAACTAAAATCCTCACGTACTTTGTCTCAATGTTTTATGTTTGGGTATTTTATCTTTTAATATCACATGTTCCATTGTTGTTCATGAATAGTGGTGCTGTGGAATGTAATGTTTGTTTTCCATCACGATACTAATACTATGAATGATCGAGGCTGTTACACTGCACTCCACTTCAAAGAGTCCCATCAGTCCTGGATGTTGATGAATGAGAAAACGCAGGATTTACTCTTTTTTAAATGACTTTTGACCAGCTTAGATCTGATGTTTTGCCTGTTAAACAACAAGTTGAGTGCACTGTTGGCCTCTTTGTGTTCGGACAAACTTTGTTTTACTTGTTTCTTCTGTGTATATGCGAGTGTGTGAGAGAGACTGTGCTTGTGTGTTTGTTCCTTCTCATCTTTTTGTAAATTTTTGGGTAATTTTCGAGTTTGACTGCGGCTTACTCCCGTCTCTTCCTGTGTGTCTTGTGTAGGGCTGTTAGTGCAAGACCTTACTGACACCATATTAAGTTCATATGCCTATAAGTCCCACTACCTTCTGACTGAGTCAAATCGTGCTGAGTTGAAATTACCTATGATTCCCTCTCCTTCGTCAGCTACCAAAAAGAATGTTGGGAAAGGTAACTGCACAGTTTTTCTTTTTCTCCTTTGTCCCACTGCTCTGTGTTTGTGTTGTGCCTGCTCCTGCTCTGATTTAGTTTCCCCTGTGTGCGCATTTTTCATTTCAAAGCCTTGAGGTGCAAAATTAATTAACTGGTCAAACACGCAGTTAATTTTAATGCAGAGTGGCGCAAAGTAACCTCAGCTAAGTTCCCTGACACATTAACAGATAACAGTTGGCCTCATGCAAGAAAAGGTTTACATTTTTAATTTAAA
Organism: Naso thynnoides; assembly: GCA_029783665.1. Classification (NCBI taxonomy): domain Eukaryota; kingdom Metazoa; phylum Chordata; class Actinopteri; order Acanthuriformes; family Acanthuridae; genus Naso; species Naso thynnoides. The sequence continues at coordinate 15,485,156 of JAQLOL010000021.1, read as the reverse complement.
CCTCAGTTTTTTAATTTAGATTAATGCAGATTAGACTTTATGATGAGTCTGAAAGTCAAACAAGTGTTTTTTCTTCCTGTGGAATAAGAAAGAGTGTCTACATGTGACTTGTGTTAGATATCTGGACAACGCATGAATTTTGTTCATATCTAAAGAAAAAGTCTAAGTACAATTTAAGTAATCTTAAATCAGTTGTATATGCAGTTTAAGAACAAATCTGTTCATACTGGTGCTTCTTGCATGAGGTCCATTGTGGGATTCGTTCATGCTGTGCATGAACAGTCAATCTGGGTTTATGTCTCTGCAGTAAAGTTGTTCTAAACGTCCTTTTAACTTTCAACAAGTTAAGTTTTCCTGTGGGGAAAATGTAATTGGTCATTAAACTCCAGTACTTAAGCTACTGTCTGATGCCCTGATGCAGGATGCTCTGGTCTGGTTCCGGTTTTGTCTGTGGTTTGTGGAGCTTATCGCTGCTGGTGGCGCACTGCTTCTCTGCTTCAGCACTCTGGGCTTGTTTTTGTTTTGAAGGCCTTGTCCAGTCTCACCTCTTTTATGCTGACTGCAACTAAGTTTTATTTTTGACTGAAATTTTCAGATGAAATTTTGACTGACTTTATTTCCTTGACCCTTGACCTGCCTTGGATGGAACATAATCCCAATCAGTTTTTTATGACACAATTATGCAAAGATAGGATTCCCAAGTGTGAGAATAGTGAAAGTTGTGATGTTGCATTAAAGGAAGCAAATCATTTTTCAAATTGCAATATTATAAAAATATGATTCCATGCAAGCTGGTCTGTGCAGGATGCGGTATGTGTCATGGGAGACGTTTGCTTTACTGGCAGGACTGCATGCCTGCTTTTTGCCAATGATTTATTTGAGTATAACCCTGATTAACTGTTCACTTGCTGGCTGCCGCATGTGTTTCCCATAGACTGGTCTTGGTACAGTGCTCTGAATCTGATTGCTAGACATGCTGAAACTGCTGCAGTAAAGGTTGTAAGTGACCAGAGAACCCAGTGCTGTGGTTTCCAACCTTTTTAAGTCTTTTTCGCGCAGTGTGACTCTCACAGGAGCCTTCACTCAAGCAAGAAGCTTCTGGCCGTAGTTTTTTGTTTTTGAATGGGAGTTGTTTTCCCTCCAAGAAAACTATTTCCATGTCACACTAAATGTTGGAAAACCACGTCTCAGCGCTGTATTTGTCATTTTTGTAGCATTGAGACTTCTCCTCGGCTTGTCTGCAAATGAGATTCAGAGTTTGTCCATGTTTTAAAATGCATCACCTAATCATACACTCCTCCTCTTTTTGCATACCAATTTTCCACAATGCATGCATATACACACGCTCACGCACACACACACACACACACACACTCACACACACACACACACACACACACATACATGTGTACATCCATACAAATGTAGGAGGCAAGTTGCTGTGCTGCGACTCATGCCCGGCTTCCTTCCACCCGGAGTGTCTGGAGATGGAGATGCCGGAGGGGGCGTGGTCCTGCAGTGATTGCAGGGCAGGGAAGAAGCCTCACTACAAACAAATTGTCTGGGTCAAACTGGGCAGCTACAGGTACGCAGAGAACACTCACTACAGACTGCTGAGACTTGTGCAACTGTCAGTTTATGGTACATTTACATTTAATAGCACATTATTAAGCCATTCCTCTGCACTGGCTGACATGTTGTTATATTACATTGAACATGGGCACTGTAGTGTATCCGGACTCAATCCCACGTTTGAAATGCAATCGATAATTTTTGGAACTTTTCCTGTTGTGCACAAATGGATCACTACACAGTGATGTGCATGTAGCAGGCGCGAGCAGTAGGTTTTTAAAGTATTCCAAGTGATATCACTTGATCACCATCAGCACTTCACCCCATTACACAAGTTTTTGGGACCACTGGTACTCAACCACTCACCATAAAGACCGGACGGCAGTCTTCACGGTGGAAGAGCCCATTGTATCCAAGATCAAAGAAGGCAGGTCAGGTCTAGAGTATGACCAAGGGCAGACAGGCCTGTTGACCTGAATACTGCTGTGATGTTCGGCGTCGTCTGGCAAAGGGGCACAGTGTAAACAAGTTTCACTTTTCACGACATGGACGTCCAAGTCACAAGTTTCAGGTTCACTAAGAAAGTGCAAAAACACACGTGATGATGATAACGATGAAGTGAAATAACTTGAAATCCTTGCTTGTGAAAGTTAAAATTTACACCTGCTACATGCACATTTCTGGCTCAGAACATTTTCACCAAATGCGTATCAATAGCTACTGGAAAATTGTCCTAAGCACATGTACCATTTACTTCCTTTTGGCCCAGCTGTTTGAGCAAATTATTGAACCTTTTTTGAACATTTTTAAAGATTTCTTCAGTGGATGCATGTGGACTAAGAGCCACAGACAGAATGGGGAGGGATCAAGTATTGTTTGTTTCGGTCTTTTCATAGCAACAGTTGACAATAAGAAATCTATAGGATATCACCAGTCTTGATCTTTATGTTCGGTTCAAAAAGCTGCTTGCACTTCCCTCTGCAAGAGGATGTGACATCATAGTGGCAGGAAACATTAAGTGCAGAATAGGAGTGGTGTTTTCCTGTCTCTCACTGTTAGCCATGTTCTGTAATAGTAATGCAAGAGTTGATAGACTGCAGACATGACAAGAGATTTAATTGCGGTAATGGGACAAAAGGGATTTTTCTTTCATATAAGTGAAACAATAATTTGGCCACAAAAAAAAACAGCATTTCTATTGGTCAAACGTGTAAATAGGTCAGCAAATATGAATTTTAATCTGTGATGTTGAGGAGGTCAAGGAACTATTTTTGTTGTTAGAAACTAGTTCCTAAAAAAGAGTGTTCGCAGAAAGAATGAGAAGTAATGTTTAAAAATGTGTGCTGGTGTGACTGCCTTCAGGCTATAATAACTGAACATTATTTCTTTTCTGTTACCACACTTGTTCTATTTGTCCACCTTGTTCTTCTTTTCCTTCTTCTTTTTATTAAACAATGTTTCTGTTCCGTTCCCTTGCAGGTGGTGGCCAGCTGAGATCTGCAACCCTCGCTTGGTGCCATCAAACATTCAGAGCCTTCGCCACGATATTGGCGACTTTCCTGTCTTCTTCTTTGGCTCCCACGATTACTACTGGATCAACCAGGGCCGCGTCTTCCCCTACGTGGAGAATGACAAGAACTTTGTAACGGGTCAGATTAACATCAACAAAACCTTCAAGAAAGGTAATTTTCTTCCTAAAAAGTTTCCTCCCGTATTTAAGACAAATCTGTTGCAGTTTTCATCCTCTCCTGTGAGCTGTAGTAAGGATGAATTTCTGAGAGATTGTTGTGTTGTAGCTCTGGAAGAAGCCGCCCGACGGTTTCAGGAGCTTAAGGCACAGAGGGAGAGCAGGGAGGCTCTCGAGCAGGAGCGCAACTCTCGCAAACCCCCGCCCTACAAGTTCATCAAGGTGATGATTTTATTATCTCTCTTACAACAAATAACATAAAATTCTGTGAATATTTAAGTTTTACTCAATAATTCTTTAGGTTTGTTTGTTTTTTTTTAACTAATTCTATCGGTGTTGTGCTTTCCTGTAACAGTCCAACAAACCAGTGGGGAAAGTTCAGGTACACGTTGCTGACTTGTCAGAAATCCAACGATGCAACTGCAGACCAACAGATGAGCATCCTTGCAGTCCCAACTCCCAGTGTCTTAACCGCATGCTGCAGTACGAGTGTCATCCACAGGTCTGCATGCATGTTCGTTACTGTTGTTCAAAGCCGTGAGATCATTGTGAGAAGTTGCACCTTTTAACTTCGCTTCCCTTTTGTGTTGTTGCTGTCAGGTGTGCCCTGCAGGAGACAGCTGTGAGAATCAGTGTTTCTCCAAACGTCTGTATGCAGAGACGGAAGTGGTGAAGACCGATGACCGTGGTTGGGGCCTCAGGACGAACCAGGCCCTCCGGAAGGTGGGTGCTGAGTTTAATGTTTGAGCCTTTTATCCAAATCTGCATTATTGTGTCAGTGTTCATCTTTTTTATTCACTTGAATTTTAAATGTGAATTAAACCAATCTCAAAAACATGGATAGCTTCATAATCAATTTTTATTTTTGATTCGCACTCATCTCAGTAGTTGTCAGTTCAAGTTACTAAAATAGTGTCAAAATGTTATTGTTTGTTGTTTCCTTCAGGGTGACTTTGTGTGTGAGTATGTGGGAGAGGTGATCGACTCAGAGGAGTGCCAGCAGCGAATCAAACGCGCCCATGAAAATCACGTGACCAATTTCTACATGCTCACCCTCACCAAGGTAACATCTGGAATGTGCTGTAGCATTAGTAAAAGGAGAGAGTTTTTCACAAACCCTGGTGTCTCAATGTCCGTCCTTCCCTTTTAGGATCGTGTGATTGATGCCGGCCCAAAAGGAAACTCGTCTCGGTTTATGAACCACAGCTGCAGCCCAAACTGTGAAACGCAGAAGTGGACGGTAAACGGAGACGTTCGCATCGGACTCTTTGCCCTCTGTGACATCGAGGCTTGTGAGTTCATATACATTGTGTTTAACTCCTACATGCACTCAGATTAAGCTGGATGATCTATTCAATTTGAATTTGGTCCCCGGTGTTCCTACAGACACAGAGCTGACGTTCAACTACAACCTGCACTGTGTGGGCAACAGGAGAACATCTTGCCACTGTGGATCAGACAACTGCTCTGGGTTCCTCGGAGTGCAGCCATCGGTAAGGATATTTACCTCTCTTCATCGTCCTGGATTGAGCTCAAGAGCAACCCCCACCTTTGGAAGCTGTTTGACAATACTTTGGTCTTTCTGTAATGTTTCCTTCAGAGCGCTGTGGTGATGGAGAAAGAGGAGAAGGCCAGGAATGCCAAACTAAAGCCGAAGAAGCGAAAGCTGCGACCAGAGGGCAAACACACACACGAATACTTCTGTTTTTGCTGTGGAGAGGGAGGGGAGCTGGTGATGTGTGACAGGAAAGACTGTCCGAAAGCGTACCACCTGCTGTGTCTCAACCTCACCAAGCCGCCATATGGTAATGACAAAATAGGCTTGTGTTTATGTTTGTGTGTGTTTACCCTTTAAAAGTCACTGGTTGCGCATGTCAACTGGTTGTGCTGATTTTTTTATCTTTTATCTGGGTGATTTTAGAGGCCTGATCAAGTGTATGAGTCTAGTGAGAAAAAAATGATAAAAAAGATAACACATATTACCAAGGGAAATTGGTGTTGTTGGCATCAATGCCAGTCAAAACTTTTTTAAACACACACACATTGACATGTATTTCTCACGCTGAAAAAATATAGGCTATAATATATTGTGTAGCTGCAACTGGCCGAATCCGCTATGTCCCACTGTCTTACTTCGACCCTGAACACACCTGTAGCTCTCTCAGCAGCACCCTATGGCAGCACCCGCTAGCATAACACAGACAAGCTAACAGTGATAACAGGGCTCTCTCTAGCATTTGACTGTCTTCACACGCTCTCAGGCCACACCTCCAAGTTTATCTAGCACCCACCACCCTCCCTTACTCACGTTACTCTGTTATGCTATGGGTACCGGATCAGCGTCTGCTTTTCTAGTTTTTTAATATAATCAACTAAGTCTTGAAATTTCAGAATGTTTAGACAGATTAATAGTGGATTGGCTGGCTCACGATGTGGTTTTTTGCTTATAATTCGTAGGGCTTTCTTTCGCAGTATAAATATTGAATTTGTGTTCATTTATTGTTAATTTCTAGATACAGATAACCTGACCAAAATGGCTGTAATAACCTTTTTTTATTTTGTAATACAGACAAACAAAATATGTGGCTTCTGGTCTGTAGTTGCATTTGTTCAATGCTTTTTACTATCTCAACCAAAAGGAGATTTTTTGCTTTTTTTTTTTTTAACTTTTGTAAGTCAGGAGTATGTATTTTCTGCTTTTCTGCCCTGTTAACCATCTGACAACCCAAATCTGTGGAGCCCTGGTGAATTTGAAAGGACTGCCCCCTCTTGAAATGACCTTTCTGTCTGTCTGCAGGACGCTGGGAATGTCCGTGGCATGACTGCAGCATTTGTGGCGCCCCAGCTTCCTCCCTCTGTGACTTCTGCCCTCGCTCATTTTGCCAGGACCATGAAGCGGGGGCACTCACCCCCTCCTCGCTTGAAGGCCGCCCTTGTTGCTCCAGTCATAATCCTCTCAGCCCTCTGGGCTCCAACTCCAGTTCGACCCAGCCGCACTTCTCCGCCCTGAGCCCCGTCAGGGTCAAAGAGGAAACGGACACGGAGCAGAGTCAGCTGGCTTCAGAGTGACAACGCAGCTCCCTTCAATACCTCATTCCCTGTAAAGTGCGCTCCTTTTGGCCTCCTGGGCTCCCATCCACCTCTGATCTGAAGCGGCGCACTACAAAAGGGAATACAGTGCTTTTTGATCAGTGTGATGGCCCCCGTTCAGAGACGAGACACACTGACGAACACCTTGCTGCCATTTGTGGCGAGAGCAGAGCGACTGGAGCAGGGGAAGTGTCCAGGCATCACTGTGTGCCGTTTCCCCTTATCTCTTGCCATGAAACACCATCACTGACGTTCACTTCACCTCGCCTGCGCCCATCGGAAGGGCCCAGACCACCACCTCATTCTGTTTCTTTCTCTGTTATTTTTACAGTTGTGGAAATTTTTAGTGTTGTCACGCCATCAGTTACCGGCACTTTGAAGGACTCGATGAGCGAGGTGCAGAGACAGGTAAGAGACAAGAGGAAGAGGAGGAGGAGGAGGAGATGTACAGCTGAACCTCGCCACCAACACGCTGCTCTTCTCCTCGTTTACTGTAAGCCGTGGTTGGCATCTCACACACACAAGATGATGTTTGGAGAGAGCCGGCCCTTTTCTCCTCCTCTGCAGCTGATCATCACTCCCAACGTGAGATCTGTCGTCATTTTTATCTCTCCTCCTTCTTCTTCTTCTTTTTGGAGGATAGTATGGGGAGAGCGGGGAATGACCGATTTTGTGCAATTTTTTCAGGACCACACTACATTCCAACCTTCCTTAGACATGGTTTTTAATATACTTATGGGTATAGATGAATATAATTATATACAGTATCTATGTTTGTTAATGTTTACAGACAGATTCTCTCACTTCATCTCAGTGAGTGGTGTATTATGTTTGTTTGTTTAGGTGTTAAGCATTACGCAGACCTCCTTGTGAAAATAGTCCTATTAAGGTGAAATATAATGGTATATAGTGTAATGGTATGACATTACAGAAGTACTTGTGATTTTCATATTGCCAGTCTCACTTGCCATTGTGTACATAATTGGCTCATACTATTGTAAAGTACTTAAAGACCAGGAGGGACGAAGCCTCGCCTCTCTTGTTGTTCCTGGAAGAAGGAAACGCTTTTTTAAACAACAAGACAGATCCTTTTTATTTTCTTTTTTCGATAAAGTTTTGTTCCCACTTTTCCTCCGAGCAGTTACTGTTATTTGTATTGTAAATGGGAGGGGCTCAGCTTGTGATCACTGGTGCTGTCTTAAAGTATTGTTAATCAGCCTTAAGTTGGATTCTGGCTGTAGTAAGTACTGCCCAGAAGCAGTTCTTTTCAGTAACATCGTGTACTGTGACCGTTTCGAGGCTTTGTTTTTGTTTTATTTTCCTGTAAGTTTGTTTTGCCAAACTTTTTTCTGAAAAGCACTTTTACACAGCTTGTCGTTACACAATTTAGCTAGGTCATACGTATACAGAAATGTATATAAAAAGACAAGTGTTTCAAAATGGATACCTCTTCTTGTAACGTCGGAATTTAAACTGTGTTGTATTTTTTCCCTCTCAGTCAGAAACGTGAAGACTGCTGGGCGTTTTTTTTTTTTTTTTTTTATTTTT
>JAQLOL010000021.1:15458962-15477159 GCA_029783665.1 Naso thynnoides | reverse complement strand
TTTTCTTCTTCTTCTACTTCTTTTTGAGGAAAGTGGCCTAAATGGTGTTTTTTGTTTGTTTTGTTTTGTTCAAGCCCGGCTTTGTACAAAACAGTCCTTGGTGTCCTCGAGAGGCACTTCTTCATTTTCCACCTGGAGAACATCCTCAAGGCTGGGCTTTATATAAAGACATAATGGTATAACAACAGTCCAGTTCAGTATGATGTACAAACTTCTGTACAGTGTTTTTAATCGCTCATCTGTCAAATCCAATTTTTTGTATTTATTGCACCACATTTTATACCAGTTTCTTTTTCAAACACCAGTGCAGTAATTTGTCTCCCTCTCCCTCACAGTGTAAGTGAACTCTGCATTAGTTTTGCATAATATATCTTTATCTAGTCATTGCATATGTTTGTTTTTATACATTTGGTGTAATGATTCCACATTTGGTAACAGCCGCTGCTCATCGACCTGTATCGTGACTCACTGTATTTGGTGTGAAAAGCAGTGTGAAGCAGTTTAATATTGGAATGTAAAGTTTCCGTTTCAGAGCAGTTTTTGTGCTTTTTTTTTTTTTTTTTTTCGAAGCCTGGACTCAAGTGATCATCACAGCAGGAAGTTTGTCTGTAATCATGCCTCAGCTGCTTGCTTGTGATTCTCCCCCGGTAACCCGGTCACGTTATTGCTTGTTTGTGTTTTTTGTTCTAAAAAGATGTTTTTTAAAGTCTGGTCTGTGTTTAAAGTCGAGCCACAGGGTAAAACAGTGCCAATATTTCAAAATAATCTTAGTTCATTTGGGGTCTCTTTGAATGCTTGGACAAGATAAAGTTCATCCTTAAGAAAAAGACTTAAGAATGAAAAAAGGGAACAGCTGGACGCAGAAAAGTCAGGAAACTCCAGAAATACTGTAATTTTTCAAAAGTTTACCTGATATTCTTGTGTAAGTTGCAGGATTTTTTCCAAACTAATTGTGATGTTAAAAAAAGGATCTCATATGTACATGTTTTAGACTTAAATTTAAAGTAAACAAATAGAACTAATCCCCCTGTAGCAGATTAATTTGGAAATGGCGCTCTAGTGTGCAGAGCAAACTTCCGAGGGAACTAACAAGTAAGCAAAGCAAATGTTAAAGCAGAGGGGGACATTAATAAAGCTGCTAAATATCTGATCATAACCTGTAAAAACATAATACAGATTAAGAACACAAAAGGTTTGAAAAAAAGTTTTTTTTCTCTTTCTATGGTGGTAAATGTATTTATGCTCAGATTTAGCCTTTTTTAATATTCTGACTTGTCTGCACTCAACAGCTCCCTTTTTTTTTCTTTCTGTCTTTTGACCTTTTGAAAAAGCTGTTCCTTTTTTATGATTTTCCTGGGGGGAAAAAAAGACTAAAGCACTGCTCCCAAATTAGCCTCTTTACATTCAGAAATGTGTTTTTGTTCAGTGGTTATTTGTAGGAATTAGGCCACTTCAGCACATGTTAAATATCAGGTAGGTGAATCTTTACGGCACTTTTTCTTTACATACTCCAAACTCTTTTCATGTCTAAACTTGAATCTTCTTTGTTTTTATTTATTAATGTATTCTTTTGTTACATAGGAGTCATATAGATATGATTATCGGACCGCAGGCATCCTTGACTTTTGTGTTTGTTGCTTCAGGACATGGTCACATGATTATAGAACTGGTATTGCAGCTTTTTTTTTTTTTTTTTTTTTTTCATCTTAAGGTGTTCAGCTGAAATGCATGTTTCCAACATCAGACACTGGTTTCGTCCACTTCTGTATTGAGTAGGAGAGTCTTGAAATGCCTGATTTTAATGCCAATATTTTCTTTGTGTTTCTTTCTTTTTTTTGTAACCATATTGCACATAGGTAGTGTGAAACAGAACAGCCTTTTTAAATATATATTTTTTTGCAGATCACATGATCATAAATTACCTTGTGCCAGTTTGTCCTCTTCTGCTGACTTGCGTGTTGACATGCTCTGTGTCCCAGCATGCGTCAGTTTATTTACTTAAAATACAATTTGATGTGTATGTTTTGTTTCTCACTGTAGTTCTGCCCCCCCCCCCCCCTTTATGTTGAGGGACAGCATGTTTGTTCGCAGTTAAGTGACCCTTAAAAACGCCTGAGGAAGATTTTTCAAAGTGTCCAGGAATTTCTTTGTTCTTGGTATTTTTCTTACACATTTAAATTTAGGATGGACCACCCCCCTTGTTTGTCAAAGGGTATGCTAAAGTTCACTGTGATGTCTTTTTGTTTTTGTGCAATGTTGCCGACTGTCATTAAGATTTGAATCGACATGCTGTCAGAGGAGAAATAGTGTTGGAATAAATAAATAAATCCACCTTCATAAGCACTCATCTCTTTTTACTTGTCGTAAAATTACCTACAGTAACTCTGAGGTCATATCTCTCTCTCTTGGTGTTGCTTCAATTAAATCGTGGATGAACACAAAATACCATGTTGCTTACTGTTCAGCCTGTGTTACTGCATACTGCATATTGTTGAAAAACTTGTAAATACTTTGCATTGAACTTGCATAGAATCATGTTACTGTGGCGTGCTCTTTTTGCCTGTACAATTCTGCTTCTAAATGTGTGTGACTGTTGAGACGACACTCTTTTTGTACATGACTGTCTTTTTATTTGAGAATATTGATTCTGTCCTTTTTCATTCTAAAGTTGAGTTTGAAGAGTTCAGACATGCCTGAAGTTTGACTTTAATAAAGCTGTACTCTGTCTCAGTGAAACAGTTTCACTATGTGATTTCTTAAAGGTTGTGAATGAAAAAATAATGGAGAGGTATGTTTTATAGCCTAGTGTTTATAATAGTCAGGTTTTTATGTTTCCAGTCAAATGACAGCTGCATGAAACTAAGAATTCAGAGAAAAGTGCCTTTCTTTAATATAAAAATAATAAAATGACAAATATTTTAAAAATAGAATTTAAAAAATGTAGGAGTAAATGGTAAACGTACTCAATAAGTAACTTTTTTTTTAACAGTTTCAGAACATTCACATGTGCACGGGGATCAGAAATAAAGCAGCTAAAAAACAACACTTTGTAAAACTGGAGAAACAGTAAACGGGCCAGTTTAATCGATTGGACAGGAGGATGGGAGGAGGAATCAATGCTAACATCAGATTTCACCTCTAGATGGCAACCGTTAAAGTGACGTGGCCTCCTGCATCCGCGTGTCATATCAGATAAGTTTATCTACGCAACAATTTCTGGTTTTTCAAAATAACACTCAGAAGTACCCTGTTTCTTTTGTTGTAAAACAAAAAAGTTATCATTCATTTTATTCATATATTAACCCCTGAGAAATATATCTTGTGAAATGAAGTTGTTTTTAAAACATGCATTTATAAATGCATGTTAAATTAGCTTGCTGTTTGACCTTGAGGGTTTTAATTTACAACATAAATGTTGTAAATTTAAAATAGGAAATGCTGTAAATTTTAAATGTTGTAAATTTAAAATAGGAAATCTTTTAACACCTACAGGCTTGCATTATGAAGCTGATTATACCAGAAATATAGCGATAACAATAATACATAATGGTCAAGAAATTGTCAAAAGGGGCTAACGTTTTGAAAGATATACTTTAATTTGAAAAACGTGAACCGGAAATGGCTTTGATGTCAGCGTTTGCTTCACGCGGCGCTTATCGCCGTGGCATCCCTGATTCTCGCAAGTCCTGTCCCAAGACACGACTTCCACCGTCAGCAGAAACACATCGTGTGCTATGTTGAGGCTTTATTCATGTGACCTGCGTTTGTTAGCATGATGTCAAAGACGTTTAAGGAGCGACCTGTCCAAAGGTTAGTATCGTACGTGAAATTTCCTGTTTGGCAGCGCAGAACGGGCCAGATGTCTCTTTGGACAGATGTTGGTTGCTAGCTAGCTTAGCTTAGTCGGCTAACATCTTGTTTATGCAACAAAGGCACTTAACGTGAGTGTGGGCTTGTTTGTTTTGTTCTGTGTGTTGACGGAGACTGGTGAGTCGTGTTTTTAGTGTTGTTATCAAAAACAGGCGTAATTTTACATCCACGTCAGTAACAGCTTTCATAGCAATGTTAGGCACAGGTGCAGAAAATTGGCCTCTATCTTTCTATATGAAAGATGCGTAAAATTGTCTTTACCAGTATTTCTCTAAATATGATTTTTTTTCCTTAAATATAAATAAATTATATTCTTAAAAATCCGGTGTTACCGAGGCTTAACAGGAAGATGAATACCTCTGTGTGGTTGTGGAGAATAAAAAGTGTATAATTGCAGGAAAAGACTGTTAGTGCTCCATCTCAGATCATGCACCAGGACTGTGGAGGAAACATATTTGTACCATTTATGGAATGCGTCCACATGCATCTGAGGGGTAGTTACTGTTTTTCCATTTACAAACCAACAATCTTGACAGTAGTTTAAAATTTTCCTTTCACTGCTTAAACTAATGACTTGAATAAAATCTCAGCTCTTCATTTCCTTCCTGTCCAAGTTAAGTGAAATAGAGGTGGAGTGATGATGTTTGCTGTTGACTGAAGCCCCATCCGAGAAACAAGATGAAGAGGAGGCTGCTTCGTGGTTTCCTGTCAGAGATATCCATCCGCTTGGCGCTGTTGGTTGTGTTCCTGTAAGTATGTCCAGCTTTGAATGATTTGCATGATTGCCTTGTGGGTCCGTAATTTGAAAGCAGGCATTGTGTCAAAGTCGGACAGACAAACAGAAGCACGGTTCTGTTTGTGTTTGTATAGTGTGACGGAGCAGCTTCCTCCTTTCTACCGCGAGATCCAGCCAGAGGAAATGTGGTTGTATAAATACCATCGTGTGGAGAGCGACCATGTGCCCACCTTTCACATGTTTGTAAGTAATATGTCTGCATACCTCCGAGTTCAAATGGAAGATGAGAAATCCGCCTTAATTTTTCCCCTCTAGCTTCAACAGGCAGAATCAATTGGAGGATCTGAATTCACCTCCTTATTTCTGTGCTTCAAGGACCATACCAGGATTTCTGTTTAGCACCTTAATCACTATCAGTTTACATGACTGTCACAACCACTCTCCAAAGCATGTCATATTTATTTTACTTCGGTTCATTGCACATACTGGTTTCATTACAGTACTGGTTTCCAGTATGTTTTTGGTGAACTAACGCCTGCATTTGCAACTAGTAAAAGTGTGTTACTGTTGCTCAGTGACATGGTGCATCTTCCAGTGCCACAACAGCACTTGTGTTCTGTCTCTGTTGTCATACTCTTTACACAATTACAAACATATTGTAATATGTCTTGCTCACTGTTAAAAAGTAAACACCATGTTAGAGAACTACATTAGAGCCACTTAGAGCAAAAAAGATTGCACACTCTGATTACAAGAACCAGTTAGTTTAGAAACCAGTTGGGGCATAACACCCCATATGGCTAGTCCAACCGATACTAACTGAGAAGTTAGTTCAGTGTGATCGTGCACAATGCTGGTCATTGTGTGATGAAGCACTTCAGATTTTTCAGATGGGTTCTTGCTTTTAAATGCAGACTGTGTCAGATTCTATCATTTTCTGAGTTTGTGAGTGTGAATGTTTTACAGTGGTGCTTTAAATTTGTCCTTATTCAAACTTGGGAGTTTCTGCACAATAATTTTCACTCTGAAGTGAAAGAAACAGGAACCAGTGACTGCCTGAAAAATCTATATGAACTAGTGACCGCTTCCGAGAAATTTAAATGTTTGTAAGATTTTGAAGTGAAAGTAGTCTGAGACATGGACAAAAACTGTCGTAGTCCCTTTTAGTGGATACTCTAAGAAGCAGTAGTAGCAGAAAAAGCTTTTACTGCAAATGTAAATATTGTCTTAAAAACCGGTATTAACTGGGTTTAAGTTGTTAGCGTCGTTACACTCTCCTCTTTTCTTCTCGTCTGCATCAGAGTGTGGCGGTTTTCACCCCACTGATTGTGATCCTCCTTTTCACCTTCCTGAAGAAGACAGAGCGAGGAGATCTGAAGGAGGCCTCGCTAGGTGAGAAAACTGACTTAAGTTAGTTTTCATATAAAAACATGTTTACCAGTTTTTTGACTAGTCTGTTGTTTCTTTCTGTCATCCAGCTGTGACTCTGGCTCTGGTGCTAAACGGAGTTTTTACCAACGTCATCAAACTGGTTGTTGGCAGGTAAACATTTTACACTACATAGAAGATAAGATTGTTACTCAGTGTCACAGTGGATAAGAGCCGAAATATGTCCTCTCTTGGTTTCTGTCTTCATCAGGCCACGGCCAGACTTCTTCTATCGCTGTTTCCCAGACGGTCAGATGAACCTGGAGTTGCGCTGCAGTGGTGACCCAGATGTCGTCATGGAGGGCAGGAAGAGCTTTCCAAGCGGACACTCCTCTTGTAAGGGCAGTTTATAGTCAATTATGCCTCAGTAGCTGGTACATTTTCATCAGCAGGCAACAGGAAATTACAACAACTGCATAATGTAGGGCAGGAGGGCACGTAATATATCTAAAAATAGATGAATGTGAGTGTATTTTAGCCTCCAGGATCTTTGTTACATAAGCAAAGAGCTTCTAAAAAGTGTCTCCATGTCTAACCTCAGCCCTTTCTCTTTTTGCTGTCATATCTTTGAGTTCTCAGTGTCTCTGCATAAAACTTCCTCTGGTTCTGACCACCCTTTCAATTTATCTCTTTGGTCCTAGTCGCCTTTGCAGGTTTGGGTTTCACAGCGCTGTACATCGGAGGGAAGTTGCGCTGCTTCAATGTGTCGGGCCAAGGCAGAGCGTGGCGCCTGTGTGCCTTCCTCACACCTTTACTCATAGCGACGGTGATCGCCCTCTCCAGAACCTGTGACTACAAACACCACTGGCAAGGTCAGAGTCACAGACATTAAATACGTAGAGTGGGAGCTCAGGGACAGTCTGTGTCAAGCTCGGTCAGGTTTGTTTCAAAGCCGCCAAAGTAAAGTAAAATAAATATTGATGGAACAAATGTGAAAACCTTGGCCTATACTCTAGATCCAAATGTGATCACTTTTAGTGTCAGAGTGATCCTTTCCCCCCATTTTCTGAGGGAGTTGTCTCCCCTAGTCTTTAGTGAAAGACAACCCATTTATTCCATGTTATGTCTTTAAGTTTGAAATCGTTTCTTTGTGGGGTGAAACAGTGAAAGATGATCTAGATCCAGTTCTTAGGTGTCTCACAGCCTAAAAGTCTTTGAGAATATTTAAATTTTAACATGTTAGCAAGTATGTGATGCATTCATGTGAAGGTGTGGAACCGAACGCTGTCTGTCTCTGTGTTATCTTCTCTCTCCTTCATGTAGATGTGTTAGTGGGATCTCTGCTGGGTCATGCCTTCGCCTGGCTGTGTTACAGACAGCACTACCCTTCCCTTCAGGACGCTGACTGTCACAGACCTCTGCGTCACAGAGAAACTGTTCCCGCAGCACAAGAGCGCAAACTGGCCAACTCCAACTACATCCTGCCCTTGTAGAACAGCTGTAACTGGATCAAAGTTTTTACTGGTGTCATTTAATCTGGGTTCCATGGTAATCCTTTCAATTCTGTTCTGACACTATTAGGGCTGGGCAGTGTACAGTATCTATTTATTACTTATGAGTGTAACTGTATGGTGGAAGATTCTTTTTTGTAGAGTGAGACATGACACATGATTTTTTTTTCTTAACAACAGTGGCATATGACACATTTCTTCTAAATGGGTTCTGAAACACATGAGAGTTGTTGTCAATAACAACTTCAGTATAGCGTTTCAACGCAGTGGACTTTAACTACATAATTAACTTGAAATGCAGGTTTCCAAACCCCAGTTTCCAGTTTGTCAAGACTGGAGGGCCTGATAAGTTTTATCCATTGCATCTATGCGGCCCGGCCCTAAACACCCTGTATTGTGCCTGTAGATCACATGACTTTAAGTGGTCACAACAGCTGAGCAGGTCAAACCACACAAGCAATGCACTAAAAGTTTACTGCCCATCAGTCACTGGCTCACCTCTGTGAGGCAGTTTCTCATGTCGAGTCACTATTTTGTGATTGTTTTGTAAACTTTTGAACAAGCAGAGTTGAGATACCGCATCTGATGTTTGTGCATGGATGTTCATCACCAACTATGGGAAGGCGATAAATGGTGAAAAGAATCAAAGCTTAATAACGATGAGGCCATTAATCACTTAGTCAACGGACAGATGTCTAAACAACAGCAATTTTGATAATTAGCTCATCTTTAATGTAATTTATGAGCAAATAGCATCAAACTTTTGATGATTGCACAATTGCTGAATTTTTTTTACATTTGTAATATAGAAGGGTTGGACTGTTGGCAAGATACAAGAAGCAATTTGACATGAAAAAGGAATGTTCTTGTTTGTAATTTGATTTACAAGAATTATCACACCATCTAGAAAATAAACAGTAATTCCAGCCCAAGTTTAACAAAAGGCCTATTTATGATTCGTTAAGGCTTTAAACTGCATCTCAGAATCTTCTTCAGCAAATGGAACTGCTTCAGATGTGATCACAAGAAGAAACAAAGATGGCCAGAAAAAAGCTCAGTGAGGAAATCCTTGCTCAGAAACACTGTGCGTGACCACTTGATATCATTTCCCTGAATGGTTCAGTTGAGCTCCATTCAGTAGATGAGACTGAGATAAAGTTTAAAACTCCATATAATCAACAAGTGGAGTTAAAGCTTAGATTATCTGCTCCATATAGAAACGGACTTGACTGAGGAAAACTGGTGAAGAAGTGTTTATGTGGGCTGTGCTTATCTAAACATAGATGTGGGCATTGTGGAGAGAATCCCTTTTAATAGTTAATCTAATTTTATATCATGATACAGTGATATCATGTCATATATAATTAATTTAATAAAAAGCAACTGAGAAAGGTTAAAACTACTTTAAAAAATAGGAATGTCTTTGTTTTGCCTCATAAACCAGATACTGAAGAATACATGTGCCATTTTTACATTCTGCATTTTTGTCACTGTCAACAAATTTTCTCAAAAGGCCAAAACCAACAATGTGTTCAGTCACTCAGTACTCTGACCTACTTTCCCTGATAGTAACACCTCGCCCCAAGCCTTTTCATTCTTACTGAAGAGACAAAACACTCACTCTCCATCATGAATGTACTTATTTATTGCTTTTTTCTTTTCATCTGTGAAAAAAGCTCAGTACTGCCCTAAGACGGAAAAGCAAAAATTACTAAACCAGGAATAAACTGAGTGTTTGTTTGAGACTATTTTCGGTTGTTTTGAGAGAACAATGTAGGTCTGTGGCTCAGACCAGACCAGCGGAATAAGATATACTCACAAATTTTGTTAGTAGGATCAATGAATTGTTGATTTTGGTCTTGTAATGGGATTTCTTGACAAAAATAAGAGAACAGATAAAGCAATGCTAGAGAAAATAATTATACCAGAGTTATAGGTAGTAGTAATACATAAGGAGAGTATTAACTCTACAGTAAAGTCTTTTGTCTCAACCCTTATTCCAAAAAAGTTAGGATGCTGTGCAGAACTTAAAAATAGAGTGCAGTCATTTGCACACAGACACTTTTATGGAGGGTAGTAATATCCTTCATACAATCTTTTTTTTTTTAACAAGTTGAAAAGAACTCGTTTGAAACAAATTTACAAAAATCAACTAAATATAAATTGGTCAAACCTGGAATATATTGTCTTTATATTGTTCTTCATTGAATATGTGTTAAAAAGACATAATAAATTATAAAAGTTTGTTTCTTATGTGTCACACAGCATTTAACATTTTTAGAATCAGGGTTGTATGTCAACATGGCACACTCCTGTCTGAAAGCGCCTCTTTAGTTGCTTTCAAGTGTAAATCAGGTTAATCCAAACCACTTTTCATGTGTTTGATCTCCACAGTTCTGCTCTACTGCTTCTTTCTTGAGTGCTTTAAATCTCTGTCTTCCTACATTATGTTTTTAATGTTTCCATTTTCAGGTTATTTAATATATGGAAAGGGTTCAGATGCCCAGTCGTAACATAACACGCTGATGTAGCAGCTCCACTCGTCTCTTCTGGCAGTTTTAGTAGTGGTTTCTTTGTGACAAACACAAATGATAACCACACCTCCACACAGCACATCTGCTCATGTCCCCACAAGTTTATATGACTGTGAAAGAACTTTGAGATACATGTTTTCTTACGTAAGTGGTTTCAGGCCAGCTGTTCGTTCAGGTTTTGTTTCTGCTCGCTCTCCCAACTCCTCACAGGCGTATGGTGTATAGGGGTTGGTTGTTGGGGTGATGGTGAACCACATCTTTCTGATAAACCTGAGTGAAATCAGACTGTAACCTCTCCGGGTGATGGTGCTAGCCTCCCAGTGCTCCTGCTGGTCAGGTTTTCTGTCCCGTTTGTAGTTTTATTTGGGCCATAAAATCTTGTGTTTTTTGTGCTGGAAGTTTTCATTTACTTAATTGAAGTCTGAAGTTTTGGTTGAAATTTTATTCCGTTCTATCTGTAAGTTATTCTCTTAAAGGTTTGCTTTCAGTTTAAAGAACACGCCAACTTTCTGGTAGATGTGACTGTTTTTGACGAGTTGAAACATGATAAAACTAAATGTATTTTTCTGTTTGTGTGTGAGACCAGACAAAGTTTTGTGGGGTCAAACCCCATTTGTTCATGGCTGTAAGTCAATCTTTAAGCAGCTGGATCCCAGTGGTTTCAGACAAAATGTGGCAGAAGAAGCAGATGAACTTGTGCCTTTGTTTACAAGTACTCCAGTTTAATGAATGAAGTATAGACTGCATGTTACAGTGTCGCTCTCTGTCATGTAGCCAGAACTTTCCTCTCGGTCTTTGTTTTTTATGGTTTCACATTCTCAAAAATTAAGATGGGAAGAAAATATGATGTTTCAATGTGGCATGCTGCCTTTCTTTACCTCAGAAGGTTTTTAATATTTCAATGCATTTTGTTGCTCATGGAGTGAAATGGGAAGATTTCTAAAAGGAATTATGTAAGAGGAGGAAAGACTTTTTACAAGACTTTGAGACAGATATCTTAATTTACTCAATCTTACAGGTATTTATGGGATAAAGGTGTAAGTATATTTGATTTGAGGGCATGTAGGAAGTTACTTGAATTTGTTTGTCTACCTTCAATGTGATAATGTTATTTAATGAAAACAGGAGTCATTTCTGGGCACATGGGTTTCTGGGGGATCAGTAAGCATTAGATTAATGTATTTTGATGAAATCCTGCATGTTTCACAGCTAAAAAGTAACAATTTCTTTAAATTTATTCCAAATTTCAAAAATTTCCATCCTTTTTTTTTTCTGTTAATTTATGTGATTTTCAATACATGTATAATGTATCAGGTGGAACTGTCATTGCAAGGGATTTGACTCAGATTTGCCTGTCTGCCTCATTCATGTCATGCTATAATTTGCCTTGGCTTGTATGACCACTTAGCAGCTGTTCATGCTGATACCGTATCCTGTTTCTACAACTTGTGATGCTTTTAATGAATCTTTTGGTGACACTACATGTTGTTTCTTAATAATCTTGCAATACATACAGTCCTTTACATATTTTCTTTTGTGTCGTTCTTTTTTGAGTATGATGATGTAGGCACGCTGCAGTAATTGAAATTACAGTAAATGTATGTTGAAAGGTTGAGGCAGCGTTTAACAGCAGGATTCAGCAAAATTTTGGTTTATTAGAATTGTGATTTCTGTTTCAGAGCTGCAATCTCTTGGGTTTTTTTTTTATTTTCATATGATAAAATTGTTGTTATTGTTGTGGTGTTTATACAGGAAAGTTCTCTCCTGCTGTCCTGGATCGAAATCCTGCAAAGTAATTTAACAGGAATCTGTCAATAAACTGCTTTTTAGTCGTCCATACTTTGATAAGTTTTATATTCTTATGCGCTTTGGTTTAAGGCGCCTTTGTTTTTGTTTTGTTTTTTTTTTGTTGTTGAATGGGCGTGGTTTTGACCGATGACGTACGGCAATACCCCACAATGATTGGTCAGATGTGACGTGCAGATTTGGCGCCACATTTCCAACAAGGAACAGTACCGCAGCAAAGGGCTCCGAGTCTGACAGCAAACCAAAATAATACGCTGTTCATGTTACTTAGGCGTTATTTCATCAAGTTTTTCACGACTTTGAATATTTTAACCGACATTTTTAAAAATGTTCGTCACGGACATAAGAAAGGAATTTTATGACGTTGTTGCCAACCAGGTAAATGCTAACTTGAGCAATAATAGTTCGCTAGCGTTACTTAGCGGATAGGTTTCGTCGCGGTATCGTCAGATATCAATGTGAGACACAGAGTATTTACTGTACAATGCATACTTAACAACCGTGGTCCGTTCCTTTGCTTTCAGAGAGTCGCACTCATGGTGGCGTCAGACATCGACGCTCTCTGCGCCTGTAAGATCTTACAGGTAAGATAATCTGCTGACGCTAGCTGTTAGCAAACATTAGCTCCGGCGGGCTCGGTTCAGTCTGAAGCTAGTCTGTGTTTGCTGACCTCTATCATTAGCATCAAAGTTTATAGTGCAGCCTCATCCTGCTCTATAACTATCAGCTTAGTATTATTTTATCAATAGGAAGTAAATAAGTACTATTCTTTTACTGTGCTTGTAGTTTGTGAGTCGTATTTGCACTGCATTTAACAAGAGTAACTAGTTATTTGTAGCACTTCGGCAGCTTCCTCAGTATATGGCATGTGCTTGCACAGTAATCGCCATGAATTAAAGGGTCATCAGTTACTTAATTTATTATGGTCAGTGGTTTCTCAGATTTTTATGTGAAAACTGCAAAATTTGTGTCTTGTAGCTCCACATATCTGAGATTAGATTAATATCCAGATACATCAATAGCTGATAGTAATGTTTCTTTATACGTAAAGCTTCTTGTATACATTTGTAAGTTCCTGTATTCTTATTTGTCAGTGAAAGGCTGTTGAAGAGTCTGGAAGTAATAGACAACAATAGCTGAATCTCCTTTTCTCTTTACCAGGCGCTGTTTCACTGTGACCAGGTCCAGTACACGCTTGTGCCAGTTACAGGCTGGCAGGACCTTGGCACCGCCTTCCTCGAACACAAAGAGCAGGTGTGTTTAATCAGACCTGAGCTTACTGCTGACTAGAGGACAGAAGACACGCTCTGTCCCTCTAAACTAAACCTATTGTTTCGGTGCATGTTGTGTTGTAGTTCCGGTACTTTGTTCTCATCAACTGCGGGGCAAATGTGGACCTCCTCGAGATGCTGCAGCCAGATGATGATTCCATCTTCTTCATCTGTGACACTCACCGGCCTGTAGATGTGGTCAATGTCTACAATGACACCCAGGTGATGGATAATGATCAGTTCTGCTCACATTATTTACATTGAAGGATACAAACGTGGAAAACAAATGAGTTTATTTTGAATGTGCTGCATGCGTTGGTGTTTGTGTCTTTGCTCACTGGTGAAATGTCCTCTCCTGTTCAGCTAGATCAGTAAACGCCATCTCAACGAAAATAGTATCGCCATGCTTACACATGTGAAATTTATCATTATGTATATCCAGTAATCTCATCCACAGATAAAGCTACTAATCAAACAGGATGATGACCTTGGTGTGCCATCATATGATGATATCTTTCGAGATGAGGATGATGAGGAAGGAGGCGACTCTGGAAATGAAAGTGATGAAGGCTCGGAGCCATCTGGGAAGCGAAGGAGATTTGATGAAGTACGTGTTGAACAGAATGAAAGTATAGTACTGGAATAAATCTGAACAGTGTCAATGGGACCCTAAAGAATGTGTGTTATGTCATTGCAGGGGACAGTTGAGAGGAGAATTGAAAGACAGCGAGCAAAGCGGGAGTGGGAGGCACGAAGGTGAAGTGTCTTAGAGGAAGTGGATCGTGTTTGTCGTTTGGCTGTTACCATTTCTAAACATTTACCAGTGTTTCACTCATTTTTCAGGAGGGAAATCTTGTTTGAATATGAGCAGTATGAATATCATGGTACTTCTGTGAGTAGACACTTTTTTCTTATTTATGCATGAGCAGTGTAAACCTAAGATGACTGTGGAAGATAAATTTGGTGATTTGCATGTCTTAAACTTTCAAAAAAACAACTGTTAAGTTGTAACAAGATGTTTATATCTACATGCAGAGACAAAAAGCAGAAGGAGATAATGAGCAATTAACAAGGATAACTGGACCACTGGATAATTGAGAATTCATTGATTTCATTTCACATATTCTGAATCCTGAGTGAATGTCTGAATACAGATGTTTTAATGTGTGTCTATCAGGCTGCAATGATGTTTTTTGAACTGGCGTGGGTGTTGACTAAAGACACCAAGGACATGCTTTGGTAAGCTGTCTGATAAAATGTTCTTTTATTAACAAAAACATTTTGAAAATATATTGTACAGACTGAGTGCTTTCTTTGCAGGTGGGCTGTCATTGGGCTAACAGACCAGTGGGTTCATGATAAAATCACACAGTAAGAAAGACCTCAACTTTTCAAAACATACCTATCTCTCAAACACAAATCGATTTAATTAAAATTTAACAGGGTGCTTGTTGCTGCAGTGCAATTATTTACAGACTTTTTGTTTTATTGTTTACGATATGAATTTATTGGGTGTTTTCATCAAGTTGTTTACACACTAAACTACTCTTCCTTTTTAGTATGAAGTATGTAACAGACATCGCCACCATGCAGCGACATGTCTCCCGGCATAACCACCGAAACGAGGATGAGGAGAACTCTCTTTCCATCGACTGTATGAGGATCTCCTTTGAATACGAGTATCCTTAATTTGTCTGCCATGTTGACATAAAGGATCTTTATGATCTTTGTAGGTATCATTTGACAAACAGCAGCGCTCTCTCTCTTTCTTTTTGAGTTTTGAGCTTTTCTTAACCCCCTGCTTCAGTCTGCGCCTAACTCTCTACCAGCACTGGTCCCTGTATGAAAGCATCTGTAATTCTTGTTACACATCGTGCAACTTTAAGCTTTGGACGTTAAATGGCCAAAAGAAACTCCAGGAGTTCCTAGCTGACATGGGGTAAGGGCCTGGAAAACTGAACTCTGTGTTAAACAGTAAAACATCTGCAACAGAAGTAATCATTTTACCAAATTATATGTGAAATTGAGATGCCTTACTTTTTTAATGGCTGATATTAACAGGCTACCACTGAAACAAGTGAGGCAGAAATTCAATTCCATGGACATGTCCATCAAAGAGAACCTAAGAGAGGTCATTGAGGAGTCTTCCAATAAATATGGGTACGAATCTAGATGTAAATAAAGAACCAAAGGCTTCACTTGCTTTTACGCTCAACACTCTGAAATGGTTTGTGTTTTTATTCTCTTCCATCAGAATGATGGACATTCGCATTCAGACATTCGGCGTTCACTTTGGTTTTAAGAACCGCTTCCTGGCCAGTGACATGGTACATGCTACTGCTGCCTTGCTGGAGAGCACTGACAAAGATGAGACTGACAGTGACAACTTCATCAAGGCTCTGGACTCTCTTTCAAGGTGCGTAGCAGAAACTTAACGTTAGCTGAAATCCTGATGCTCTCCTGCTTCACTAGATCATAAACAGTTGTCTAGGACCGGCAGTATAAAGCTGTAAAATGTCTGCCAACAATCAAATCACAGATTAAAAACATCCATGTCAACTTTACTTTCTGCCCTGTTTGTCTCTTTTCTGTCCAGGAGTAATCTGGATCGTCTACATTCAGGCATTGACCTGGCTAAGAAGAAGCTGATAGCCATCCAGCAGACTGTAGCAAGCTGCATCTGCACAAACCTCATCCTGTCACAGGGACCCTTCCTCTACTGCTACCTAATGGAGGTACGAGTGTCTGCATGACCTGAGGCAATGTGTAGCTGCTTTGTAACAGCATATACTGCTCAGCTTAATACTTCTCTCCTTTTGTCAGGGAACTCCTGATGTGAAGCTCTTTTCCAAGCCCATGGCCTTGACTCTGCTGTGCAAGTACCTCCTGCAGGCTTTTGTCCATTCTGTAAGTATATTATTGTGAAAGAAGATGCTTTTAGCTGCACTGAAAACACACTGTTGTTAGAGTCACTCTTTCACCCGTGTTTTTGTGTGTTAGACAAGGAATAAGCGCTGCAAACTGCTTCCCCTCATCATGGCTGCTCCCAAGGACGTGGAGAAGGGAACCGTCATTGTTGTGGGAATCCCCCCTGAGTCTGAAACATCTGACAAAAAGAAGTAAGATCTCACTCTCAAAACATGTCAAATATTACCAAAATTTATACAACGCTTACTTCCAACCGAGTAATTTGACTGGACGAAGCATTCCATCAGTGTTGATGCTTTTGACAGTTGAAGATTGATTGACAGCTGAATGCAATGATACTAATTGGTCACGTGACACCCTTTCAAAATACCATATTAGGGTTCTTTTCAGTATGTTGCAGTGCTGTGTTCCTTGTTCAAACAGATCTGAGTAAAAGTTATAAAAGTTCCTTTTTTTGTAATGTTACAGTGTTAGGGATACCGTAATCCTAACTGGCTGCAGACAGTCAGCTGTGCTTTTGCTTGGTTAAAAAACACAAATCTATCACCTTAAGCAGAGATTTTTCGCACAGGGTCCGTCTGTTTGGAGTAAATGAGTGCTAACATGAGCTAGCTAACCTTGGTACCCACTTGCTAAAGCCAAAACTTTTTTCTTCATTTGTTTGATTCATTCCACATACTTTATCAACTGCAGCCATGTTCTCTTTTCTTTCGCATCACAAGAAAAGCAGCAGAATGGAAGTTTGATCGGATCCAGGGCTTGGACCCAAATGTGGTATTATGAAAGGATGTTACATCAAGATTTAAAGAGCGGATTGGTTGAAATTGCTCTGAGCAAGATGACGAAAGTCACATTTTTATTTGTATTTTATTTTTTTAAATGTATGTATTCATTCATTTGTTTGTACAAGAAGGAAATTTTATTGAACTTTGTTGTAAAAATACAAAAACTGATTTTTTTTTTTTTTTTTTGGTAATTTTAATTTTTTTGTAATCTGTTTTTGCTTATTGCTGTCAACTAAATGGAGTTTGTAGAAATGTACAAATGCAATAGCACACTCAAGGTTGTGCTGTTGTACTGAATATCGTCACAGCTGTGAAGTGATCATAGAAATAGCTATTAATAGAAATAATGTTTCTCCAATATACCACTGAAAATACACCACCTTATTTTCAAAGATGTTCTAATAATTATTTTATTTGCAAAATGTAACATCAGAATCTTGATTTTTTTTTTTTTTTTTTTTTTTTTGGACAGTGAAGTCAATATTTCATATCTGGCATAAACTTTTCTTTCATCTCTACAGACCTGCTAATAAGTACATGTTCACACAGTACATGAGAATGTTTTTGAGAAACAATAACACCTTTATCCCCTACCTTTAATTTGCATTCTAAATTTCTCAGTCTAAAAGCATTTGCCTTCCACATCCGTAGACTTCCATATTTGCAAGACATTACTAATTCTTTCCTTTTCAAGAAGAACTAGGGAAACTTTGGTGCTTTTTACTTGGAAAAAAACAACAGGGGATTAATTATGAAAATAGTATATCATTTCCTGTTGAGCAACAGCTGCAATTTTTGTGTATTTTATTTTGTATACAGACAAAATTGCCCCATTTCTCCAACTCTTACCCTTTTCTCTGCACTCTAAGTTTCTTTGGCAGAGCATTTGAGAAAGCTGCAGAGAGCACCAGCTCCAGAACGCTTCATGATCACTTCGACACTTCAAGTGAGTAATGGTGTCATTTACTTTGCTATTGTGTTGTGTCCAAGTCCTCAGAAATGTTTCATATATGCAGAGTTCTCCTTCTCTTCTTTAGACACTAGGTGGCAGTGTTGCCTGGATTTCTAGTAAAGCTTCAATTATCAGAACTTATGAATCAGACCATTGAACAAACTGAGCATAGAACAGTTGCGCTTTCTGAAGTGTAACTTCATATCAGTCATGTTTCATACTCAGAACAATTTTTTGCTGAGTATTTATACTTGTTTCTGTTTGAAACTTGTTTCCAAAACTGCCTCCAGTGCTGAGGCTAGCAGAGAAACGATACTGAATTTGTTAACAAATAACAAATTTGCACATTTGTTGATTCTTCTTTGTGTTTTTCCCTCTGCAGTCATTGAGCTGAAGACAGAGGACAGGAGCAAGTTTCTGGATGCACTCGTCACAC
>JAQLOL010000021.1:15414010-15432385 GCA_029783665.1 Naso thynnoides | reverse complement strand
GGGAGAGAGATCGCCTGAAGAGGAGGGTGAGTTTGATGTCTACACACACACACACACACACACACACACACACACACACACACACACAAACACGATTTTGGCGTATAGCTGTTCACTGCTTTCTTTATACAGCCTATGCAACGGTCCTTCCCATGGATTTGATTTTTGGCACAAGGAAAAAGCTGGATTGTCTAAGCACCCGTTGTCGGGATGCTGGTGAAGCGTGTTATAACTTTGTTTATGTGACATCTACAGTTGTATGGTTAAGCCATTAGAAAGAGGATCATTGAATAATACATTAATCAACCCAAAATCACTTATCCATCCTTATTGGCAGCCTGATACAGCAGGCATCCTCGTGTTCCTGTGAGAAAGTACACTTGTGCTGTCCCCATGTATTTGCAATGATATACGACTTACATGTTGTGATTCTGATGACACCGCCAGATTGTTCATTAGTACAGGGAGGGCCGACCTGTGAGAGGAAACAGCAGGATGGACAAACGTAGGAAAAGAGTGTCGTATATAATATAGAGGCAGCACATCTCATCCAGTCTCAACCTGTCCCAGATACTTCCTGTTGGAAGTGACCCAAGTGTGTGCCTGCCTGCACGCTCCTCAGCTTCCTGCTGTCCAGAGCGGGAAGGACACAGCAATGCAATACAACACACGCCTACATCTCACTACAACATGTGCAGCTGATAACCTCTAATACAAGATGAGTTAATAGGATTTTCCTGCTTTCATTGTAACTTTCTCCTCTCTGCTCCTCTCCTCTTTCCTCTCTTCTCCTTTACTCCTCTCTATGAGACTTTGGTGCATTGGTGTTCTTTAAGATATTGTTCATAGCAGTAAGTGAAACACGTCCAAAACTTTTGGTTAACACTGTGGATATGCCGTGTGCTTTGTAGTGTGTGCGATTCAGAGTAAAGATGAAATAATTAGTCAATTAGTTAAAAATGGAAGCTTGATTAACAACTATTGTAGTATTTCATGATGTACTGGAGTCATTTTTAGGCAAAAAATTGTAGCCAAATATTGTTTAGCCATAGCCTCATATGTGAGGATTTGCTGCTTCTCTCTGTTTTGTATACTTATAAATTCAGTGTGTGTAGCTTTTGGACTGTAATCTGCAATCTATGGGACAAAAACAAGTCATTTTGCATTACTGTGAACTCTGAGAAATCTTGTGCATTTGCATTCTTGCATTCTTATACTATTAAAAAGAAAAAAGGAATTGTCAGACCAACTGAAAATGGAATATAATCATTAGTTGCAGTTCTAACTCAGAACTAATGTGGGCAGCTTATGGACTGTTGTTGCAAATGATTTTTGCAGCTCAGCCCACTTCACTCTGGTTTTAATTGGAAGCCAGCCTGTCTCCCCACCTGCCTGTACATGCCTAGACCTCCCACCTGCCTCTCATTCAGGTCTCGGAGCCGGTGGTCTGGCAGAGCATCAGGCTGACCAGAGTCCAACTCGGCTCTCTTGTCTTCAGCGGCAGCTCTGCTTTGTTCCAGGCTCCCTCAGTTGGATTGCTTGAAATTGCTGAAGAGTCACAGTTTCAGGACACACACAGTGTTTCTCCCTGAATTTCTGAAGACAAGACAATGTGCATTTGCTACATAAGGACAATGCAGGGACTCAGCAACTGCACTTTATCTGTGTATCACGAGTGTGCAAGTTGATTAAGCAGCATTGAAGGTAAAAGTTCTCTACTGCTTGTCCTTAAGAGACCTACTATATGAATTGTTCTCTGGGCATTTGTTTTGTGTTGTGACCTTCCTCAAACCTTCTGATTGTTCCACTGGCACTTAAGAAGAACAAAACCATGTTTCCTGCCACCACAGAATGCAGCCCCAACCTACAGAAAACCCTAAACTTGGCACTCTGATTTCATGGTTACAGTTCAGACTTAACTACCATTTTATTTTGTTCGATTTTTGCTTTTTATTCAATTCAGTGTTAGAAATCATATTCTGTTCAAGTGTAGCCTTACATGAGGGAAGAGGAAGTTATAAAAATTGAGACAGAGGGAAAACAGCAACAGTATCTCTTTGATCTGACCTCAATGCTGCTTAACTGTCCACAACACTATCTGTCCAGCAGAGTTTGTTCACATGCTCCGCCAAGTGTTTCCTTAAAAGACATTTCCCACTGAACGGAAAAGAGCAATTAGCTGCTGTGATTAAGAAAATGGGCACGCAAATACACATGCACACACACACATACAGAAACCATTCAGACATGAATGTATGTGAATTTTAACGATGTAGAAAAAGTTTATTTCTGAACTACATTTAAAACTGTATCTCTTTATCTTTTTATCCATGTTTTAGTGTAAAGAGTGAGTGTGCCCAATGATGGTGATTTCCTGGACAAGCCCTTACTGACAGGAGGGACTGAGGGTTAATTGAGGTCTCAGCCCCACATTTAGAAATGGCAACAAGTGTCCCGAAGGAGGACGTCTTATCTCCTGTTGAGCCACATTTTAGGAATATACAACTTTTATCTTTATCTCAGTTTGTAAAAATAAGTATCCTGCACTGGTGCATCTCTGCAGTGCAAATGTATTTTAAATCTACACTGAAGCCCTGATTTTATTCTTCAGTTATTTGTGTTTAATTAACATGATTATTTGTGGCTTTTAAAACTCTGTAAAGATTTATCAGGAAAGAAAATTAACATTTTTAACACAGCGGAAGCTTAAATTGATCATGTATGTAGTTTTTGAATGTTCTTTTGATATGTTGAAGTGTGAAAAAAATATCAGGACAAGGGGCAACACATTCAACAGGAAGAATCACATCTTATATCCGTGCTTCTTTATCCTAAAATTGCACAGTCCAGTGACTGAAATTGTCAAAAAACTCTTCAGGTTTACTTGTCAAGTGAAAAGTTGAACTGTTGAATCAGTCCTCTCCCTGAAGCATCAGTCCAAGTTCTCTGATTATTGAAAAAAGAAAAAAAGCAACATCATCTTATGTCACAGATCTCTTATGACATTTTTAAACATGGTGACATGTGATCCTATTGTGAATGCGTGCTCAGATTTCCTGCTTTTCCTGATTTATTAGTAATCTTGTTCGTTGTGTACATGTAACTGCAGTCATTGTAAATAGTAAGTGTAATTGAATGCTTACGTTAAGTGTCTCTCAGGAGAACAAACGTATCTGGCTCGAGTATTTGTTAGTTTGATCAGATTAGTTGAAGTGGCTCTTAGGTATACGTGCCTGAGTCCTGCCATAAAGTCCTGTACAGTTTAGCGGGCCACCAGGCCTTTCTTTGAGGTCAGAGCACCAACTGCCAAGAACCTGCCAGAGAACTGAGTGCTGTAGAATGATTGATAACCCCCGGCGTTTCTCCCACAGTATTTATTCATTTGTTTTTTAGCAGGGTACTTTCTCACCGTTTGGAGCCGTTTGTCTCTCAGTAAATGGGACACCCCCTCACTCCCAAGGCTCATCCAGTCCCTGCTCCCACTATAAGGGGGAAACAGCTTGTACAGAACAATATATGTTTCCTGTAATGTGTCCTGACTGTTCCACTGACAAGACACAACCTGATTCCCCATGCAGCTCGGGCTCCTGGACCAAGTTAGCGAACCTCCCATCGTTCAGCTTTCATCCCCTTAGTTTTGCTCCCCTCTTGCCTGGTCCTTCCTCTCCTGGCAGTGCCTCACTCAGCTGCCTCTTACTTTCTTCCTCTCCCTCTTTGTGCCCTCTTTTTTTTAATTTGCTCTAATGCCAATTTCCTTTAGTGGGTTTGCTGTGGTCTCTAGCTCATAAGTTGCCCTGAGGAGGGTATATTGAGGGGCTGATCCTCTCAGTCTGGGACCTTATAGTCATATCCTGAGCAGGGATTTAGTCTCAAACAGCTTTACTGGTTGTTTTTATGATGAACATAGAGGACAGTATGTAGCTGGTTTTGACTAGAATCCTAATGGAAGCAAAGCTGCCTACTTGTGTCTGAACAAAAGAGCGCTTCTCTTCTATAATGGCATGAGCAATAATTTGGGAAGGCAGTTATCAAAAAAAATATAATAAATCTCATTTTAGTCATTTTTTGTGGTAAGAGGGCACAAGATTCCTTTGTTCAGTAAAAAATATTTACTGTAAGAATGAAACATAAGGCTTAAGGAAATATTCAAACATTTAAACAAATGAAATGATCAAGAGAACAATCCACAAATTAATCACCTATGACAAGAATCAATAGCTGCTTTCTGTTAACCATAGATTTTATATCATTTTACATATAAACGTCCAAATAGCAAAAAGAAAAAAAAGAAAGTTGCTGTCCAAAGCAGTGCAGTATGAAAATGAAGTTTAGAAGGTTTCAAGTCCACTGTTGGTTTCATCATCACCTTATTGTTGTTTTATTTTTTTCATAATGCAGGCAAAACCAAATGCTACTTTGTCATGAGGGCTTGTGCATTCAGGTGCTGGAGTGAAACTCAGACTTTAGAGAAGTCTGCTGTCAAACATCAGGACTTCTTAAGTTTGAGATGGTATGATGGAGGTCTATGCATGTGAATTTTCACATACTGATGAAATGTGTAATAACCAAACTCTCTCTGGAAGAAGAGAAACAAATTTCGATATCTGAAATCTCACAGCATAAAAATGGGTTGGAATTTCTAAAAATGGTCAGCAACAGTTTAAAGGGTGTGAAATTGGTTTTAAAAATGTACAAAAACACAGGTATGTTTGTCTTTTTGATAACTTAAGTTGTAAGAAAGTTGTAATAACCCTTTTTAATTATGATGAAAGGTTAGCAGAAGCCTGCCGGATACACTTTTGCCAGAGGCCTCAAACTCAATCTGTGTGAAATCTCTTTTGTCTTTTCTGTGGAGACTAAGGGCCGGTTCTTGTAAGCTCAGGTCGGCGATGGCTAGAGAACTCAGCTCCTGCTCAGTGCTCGCATGAGGCTGCTGACAATAGTTCAGCCCTCTTTCTTCCCTCTACTTCCCTCTTTTTGATTCCCTTCTGTGCCTTCTCCCCACATCTTTTGTCACCTCCTTCATCGTCCTCATCTCCTCTCCTTTCTTCTCTCAGCCAGCCTCTTGTCCTATCCTGTTCATCTCTGCTCTCTGTCTCCAATTTAGAACGCTCCCTTGCGTTTGTCCCCTCAGATGCTATGTTTCACTCCCAGTTGAGGCACTGTCACAATTTACCGTCATTGTCCAACTAGCTGTTGTCTCCCTCATTCGCTCCACCATAGTCCCACTGTGTGAATCAGCTTTACGACTGGGATATTTTATCATTGCCTAATTGGTCTCACTGGCCAGTATTGTCAAGAGGTATTTTAATATAACAATGACAGAGTTAAACAGTTTTAACACAGTGGATTAAGTTAAGCATTCCAATGAGTTGAGGTAGAAAGGAAATTATGATGCAGGTGAGGGTGACTGATCAGTGATGTGAAATTTCTTGTTCTACTCCATTCTTTCTTTGTGCATTCCATTCTTTCTCTCAGCTGGCCCCTCATGAGTAAAGGTTGAGTGGCGATTACTTCATTCCTACCTCACCACTCCTGTGTGTGTGTTTGTGTGCAAGTGTATGACCCCCTGGTCAGCGTATGCCCGGTCCTTTTCCTGCCTGTGTTTGAAACACGCGGACATATTTATTTTTCTGCCCTCCAGCAGTCATTGTGCCAGGGCATGCTCTGTGTCTCTGCAGATTTTAAAACAATAAATATGCCTTTTTCCCCATGAATCGAGCAGCTCTGTGACACACAATCATCTGTTCTCGAGTTAAGAAAGTACAAGCCCACTACTGTGTGAAAACAGCAGGTTTCCTTGTCTGAGGGCCGACCTGAAAAGATGGTTTCCGGACTTTGCCGTGCTGCTAATGAGACCCTGTTTTTTTTTGCCACTGAGACCCTTTTGATTCCCAGACCAAGTCACAAAACCTGATGTGTGGCTGAAATCCTAAACTCATACTGTCCCCTTCTAAATCTTACTTAGATAGAAGATTACATGAAAAGCCCGATTGTTCTCCCTCATGCTCTTTGATCAGAGGGAGTGGTGGGTGGTCTTAACTATAGTAATACTTAACTCAGACAATAGGAGTGTGGGTGGGTGTGTGTTCGAGTGTGTGACCGGGTGTGTTGATCACCATAGCTCTTATGATGCCAGCATGTTACCATGGTTGTGGTGACTGACTTCCCATTTGCTTTCCATCAGTGCTTTCCGTTACAACAAATCCAGCTGTTCTGGTCCAGTCTGGTTCATTCTGGACCGTCCACTCAGTGTCACACTCTGACTGAATATACTGGGAATGTGTTTGTGTGCATGAATGCAAGTGTCTTTAATCCTTTGAACAGAAAGGTATTGTTTTCCCGGTGCTGTTACATGTCAGAGTCTGTGCTGCATGAGCAGAGGGATTGCTGTCGACAGTCTTAAGGTCATCCTCCATCTCTGGTGATTCAAATGCTTTCTGGAAGCTCCGCATGTAGCACAAACTTTTTTTTTTCCTATTTTTGATGCCAGATTATACCACTTCACAAAGTGAGGCAACAGTTAGCTGTGTCTGTGTGAATGTGTGTGTAGGAGGTTGGTATGAGGTCTAAATCCCTCCGACCCCCCTAGATCAGGTATTGTTGGGGCCCCTTACCCCCTCAGACTCCCTGCAGGCAGAAGAGAGCCGGTCGGTTGAAAGGCGTTTCCTGGCAAGAGAAAAGCATTTGTTCTCATCTACCTTAAGGTTAGAGAAATAAGTTTGGACACTGAAGAGTAATATTAGAAATATAGCAAGGAATGATTTTTTTTAATGCTGCCAGACTTCTGTTGGTGCTGTTGTAATCTTGTAATTGAGGTGTGCATAAATGTTGTCTGAAATAATAATTAGTGACGCACCGAACAACTAACTCCAAATATTTTTATTTGGTAGCAGATTTTCTTAAGAGCCACATTGATGTCCCATGTGAGAGACTGAATAAGTCTGCCTTTTCAGTAGAGAAGTGTTTTTTTTTTGGCTGATATGGTGGAGCGACTTACCTCTTCAGTTCTGAGTAATAATTATAAGAATATAGAAGTATTTCACAGTCTGCTCTTGAACCTTTAAAGGCTTTCAACTGTTCTAGATTTGGACATAAACTGTAGATGCTGTTACTCATTACAGTATTATTTTAGCAGTAAGTGAGCCTTTATTTCATGTGGGAGGAGGCCTTTTTTTTGCTCATCCATAAATCAGATTTTACTCAGTTTTTTGGCTTTAAAGGTGGATTTTTCCACACCCACTGCTGCCTTAGTTTTTCTCAGGTTTACTCAGACATAGTAAAGACTGAAGCTTCAGTAGGACAGTGAGTTTAAATGTTAGCAGCCATTGTAAAGCTCAGTTTTTAAGCTTTTTTTAAATTTATTTTCTAATATTACAGAAACGATTTTTGATTTTTTTTTTTCTACTTGCTTTCCCTAAACTTCAAAATAATGTCAAAACTAAATTTATGTGTTGAAAACATGAAGTAATCATGGTTTCCCTAAAATATTTGTTTTGTCGACTATATAAGCAACTCAGAATTGATGTATCTCATATTGTGATAAAGTTGGTTGGCAGGTGATGGCCTAAATGATAGCCAAGCTTACTAAGGGCACAGTTTGGGTTTTCTGAAGTGGGGAAGTATGAGTTACTCATCCAAAATCTGTCAGCGTTCATTCAGGAAATGTGAAGCAATTAAGAAAAAATGTAAACAAGGGAACGGGCATAAAACTGTGTGCAGCTTAAGTGTGTCACTGGAACAATGTTGGATTTTGAAGATGATGAAATGAAACATGGCTCTGTAAGTTTGGGTCGTTCAACTCCTTTCATGCAGACTCTCACCTGGTTTTTGATCATTTCTGAATACTGCTTGTTGACTGCTGTGGTCACATAGCACTGCAAGTTAGGACTTTCCTCTGAAGGGCAGATTTAAGTGTAATAGAAATAGATTTAGATGATGCAAAGTTAAGGAGACGTTTTCTTTACTGATATAGACTGACAGCTCAACACAGAGGGATGTGAACTGAGACAGAGAGCGCACAGAAAACGGATTTTAGACTCACCATGACCAGAATTCTCTGCATAGTTGGGGAAAAAAGCATCCTTGTCCATCAAGGTGTTTTCTCATTACGAAAAAAAGTTTTAAAAGGGACAAAAAATATGATCAGATTCACATCTTCAGAATGATGCACTGCCTCTTTCCCTTGGCCACTCTGCAGAAGCTAGCATGCAGCTTTGAGTTTACATTAAACATTACATAAATATAATTGCTACTGATCTGTATCCTGTGAGTTCCAGTTTCCTGCTCTTCTCAGTTAGGATTGTTGCATTTGTTTTGGTTTCGTTGTTTTGTTTTTTTCAATCTCTGCATTGTTGATTTCCCAAGAATGCTCTGATACATGTTTCTACTTCCAAGTATTGTTCCCTGTTAGAGTTTTAGTTTCATAGATAAAAACACTGTGCCAGGCGGGAGGAGGCTGAACTCTGTCCTCAGCTATCAAACTGTATCATTGCGAGTGTTTGTCTATGCATGCGGTTACCTAAATGGCCGGACTGCTGTGCTCACCACAATCCCTTTTTTTTGTTTCTTGGTTTTGTTTCTTTTTGTTTCCTGGCAAGCAACCTGTTTTCCTCCAGTGATTCATTTCTTATTGTTTAGCAGGTGTTTGAGTTATTCATATTTTTGTGGGTTTGCTTGTTAGAATGAGCAAACTTGAAAATATTATTACCTCATCAGATTGATGTGGTGTATCGGCTGATCCCTGTAATGATGGGTTTTCACCCTGTTTTATTATGATTGGAGGTTTTGGTCATACCTGCTGTGCAACTGCAAAAAAACTGCTTAGCCATGTCTCCCATGATTTCACCCTGTGTAATTATTTCTATGTATAGTCCTGTGTGTATGCTATATTTGGACAACACATAACCGCAACAGTATTTAATACTGCTGTTCCTGAAAAAGAACGAGCGCGACTTTACCCTGGAAATACACATCTTGTATGATTCACCTGCACTTTGTCTCATTTCCAGCCCATTTTCTAACAGGACAGCATCCAGCCTCCACCCTCGCACTTATCATAACTGGCCCAACTTGATGGAACATTTCCATGAACAATGCTCCATATTCAACGTGAGCCAGAAACATGAGGCGATAAATCTTGGGCTTCCTTTTCTAATTAATACTGAGGCAGAGTCTTGCGTGGCATTGTTTGTCCACTGCCCTGTCAGCATTGAGTGGACCTGCATGGCCAACCATAACAGCGCAGGGAGGGGTAGGGGGATGGGGGTCGTATTATAGCTGGACAGGATGGTCATAAACCTAAAATGGCTCCCACTGCCAACATCTCTGTGCCAATGAAAATACACAACTGGGAGGAGCGGGAGAGACTGGTGTAACATCAGGGATTAGGGCCTACACTGTGTATGGTAAATCAGCAGGAGACAACAGGGATTTGGAGCAGGCAGTGATTTTGACATCTGGTGATCCCTAAGAGGTTTTGATTATAGGTGTCAGGCTGTACTAAGCACATGTTACGGAACAGAATAATTCAGGTAAACAACCATTTTGCAGCTTTTGGCTTAGCAAGGTCTGGAAACAGATGATGGCAGACAATGGACTCATGTTCGTGTGCTGACCAGTTATTGTTTTGAGATATTTAATGGTTGTTTGCGTTCAAAAAATATGTTACACTCTCTTCCTGGGTTATTCATTTCCTGGTTGATTGGTGTTCCTCCAGATTAACTTTCCTGCTTCATCGTATTTCTGTCTGAATTTGTGTCTATGTTATCTACTGGTGTGTCTGGAGTTGTTGTTTGTTTTATTTTTTTCCTGCCATTGTGTCACACGTGTTTATTTTCCCACTGAGTTCAGAGTTTCCCAAAATTCTTTATGCGTTGCTGCGCCATGCAGTGATGTTTATCCAGTCTCCGTGTTCGACAGATCCGTAAATCGTGGGTGTGAGTGAATGAAGGAAAAAGAGGCTCTGGTCCTATGTCACGCTCTCTTCTGAGTCCTGCAAAGCCTGTTTGTTTTTAGATCTGCCCCACAACAATACCCGATTCTCCCCGCACACACACTATCTTGCACACACTACGCACAGAGCTCGCTGTGAAAACAAGCGACAGCCATAACAACGGCTCAAACAGGAGCTGTGCTCTGTAGGAAAACCTGTGCTCACTTCCCAGGCTCCTGGCTGACTGACCACTGTCCTATTATACACCACAGTACATGAAAGTGCCCAAAAAGTCAGGAAAACAACACTTGACATTTTTTGGCTCCATTACATAAGACTACATTGTGAATTTAAAAATTCTGCTGTTGAGAAAACAAAAGAAAATTGCAGCTTTGATGTTTAGAATAATAAATAGTGACATCTGTCCCAGCGGTAGTGGGGAAGAAAGCTCCTTTGTTTTAAATTGTTTCTTCACCGGTCGGCCTGCGAATAAAGGAGGCTGAGGACTTTGTTTCAGACTCTTTCATAACTTAAATACACACAGACGGTTATTATTTTGCACCTGTCTACCCTTTCTGTCTCACCCCTCTTTTGCTCCATGGGGGGCTTTAATTAAATGTGTTGCTGCAACAACAGGTACTCACTCATACCCTCCTATTAGTCTATAGAGCTCTCCTACCTTCTGCTTACGGGTCAGAGCAGCAGCTCTTATTTTGTGCATATGACTCACGGTTTACAGTAAATTCGCTCATAAATTTAAATAGATTATGGAAGTCTGCACTATGTTGTACACAGCTTTTGCAGTAATGGGCTGAAACTTTTGCTGACATTAGCTTCAAGTTATGGTAGGTTTTAATTAAGTTGTTCTGAACCAAAAGTACAAGTAAACTACAAGTCAAGTACAACAACAGATGCTTAGTGGGGATAGATAACTTGAAAAAACAAAATATCTATATACATTATGAAAATATAAAATAAAATATAATACTATAAAAAAAATAAATGGGGCAGCATGGTGACTTATAGTTAGCACTGTTGCCACACAGCAAGAAGGTCTGGGGTACCTGGCTGGGGTAGGACCTTTCTGTGTGGAGGTTGCATGTTCTCCCCGTGTCTGCGTGGGTTCCCTCCGTGTACTCCAACCTCCTCAAACAGAGTCCAAAGACATGCAGGTTAAGTCAGTTTGTGACCATAAATTGCCCGTAGGTGTTCATGTGAATGTGAATGGTTGTTTGTCTCTATATGTCAACCCTGTGATGAACCGGCGACTTGTCCAGGGTGGTCCCCGCCCTCCCCCAGTGTTAGCTGGGATTGACTTTAGCCCCTCGGTGACCCTGCAAAGAATAAGTGGTTATGGAAAATGAATGAATAAATGAAACATTAACAGTAAAGTTTTACAAATGGAGACATTTTGTCGAAAGATGTTTCAAAGGAAAAAGGTTTTGATCACTTATGCAGTGACAGTGAGGATATTTAATTGTTTTTAAGTGCAGCGACTTGCTCGTTTTTTTCAGTTTTTGGACTAATTGTGTACAGACTGATGATACAGAGTCAAACTAACCCTCTGACAGTGTCTGCAGTGACACCTCTGCTGGGTTCAAGAGTCGAGATTTTTCTAAGCAGTGGTATATGGTTGGAGGTCATGATGAGGTCACGACCTGCTTTATAACCAAGTTTCTTTTTGTTTTCTCTTGTTAGATCCTGGATGAGATCGCGGAGCATAGCATCAAAATTTATCAGCTGCCTGACGCCGACTCTGACGAGGACGAAGAGTTCAAGGAGCAGACCAGAGTCCTGAAGGTGAAAGAGGGACACACAGCTGATGGCAGCTGTTACAGAATTATGTCAGACACATCCTGACTAAAGTTGTTCCTTTACCAATACCAGTATCGGAAAATGCCTCAGAGTACCTACGAAAATGCTGGTATGGATATCGGCACATACGCCAGTCTGTGCACCGATCAGATACCATGTGATTTAGTGGCTGCTAAACAGTGTTCAGCTTCTTCCCATTAAGCTTAATGTTACAGCAGGCTCTAGCAAAGTTTCTACATTACAATATTTTACACTGGAAACTCCACCAACCAGTTAAAAAGGGACGTGTAAGGAATTAGATTTTAGTTTTTAATTTGCTGTTGCACCACTGTTTTATAGTGTTTTATTTAAATCTTTTTGTTTTTATTAAATTATGATTACACCTTACGTTCTAAAGGAATTGGTTTTTTTTTATGCACTGGTATCTGATCAGTACGCCACACAAGTTTTGTTATTGGAATCGATATCTGGAAGAAAAAAATAGTGTTGGAACATTGCTAATCCTGACGTTCTGTCTGCTGGTTTAGTGACAATACCTTTCTCTTCCTATGCATCATTACTTTGCTTTGCTTCTCCACTTTGATACCTTTATTTTCTATATCTTCTTCCCTTGACTATATGGGGATCCACTGACCTTTATCTTTCTTTCTCAGGCAAGCATTCCCTTTGCTGTGATTGGATCCAACCAGCTGATTGAGGTGAAGGGGAAGAAGATCCGTGGTCGTCTTTACCCCTGGGGAGTTGTTGAGGTGGAGAACCCCGAGCACAATGACTTCCTTAAACTTCGTACCATGCTTGTGTGAGTTTCCCTGGCAATAAAACTGCTTGCTTCATAGCATTTTCGGAAGGAAAGTCTTTAAAAACCTTCAAACAACTTCTCCCTCATTAAGCTGATTGTAAAAGTCACTAGAGGATAAGTTTACCGCAAAGCTGTACTGCCTCCTAGTGTGTAAAATTAGGATTGCATGTCTGTATGTTGCAGCACTCACATGCAAGACCTCCAGGAAGTAACTCAGGATCTCCATTATGAGAACTTCCGCTCAGAGAGGCTGAAGAGAGCGGGCAGGTGAGACACCAATTTATCTTACTCACTGCAGATAAGCTGCTTGATTTCAAGTCTTTTTTTCTTTTCTTGTCTTTTTTTGATTATTGCATCCCGCTTCTCTGCAGGGCTGTGGATGAGGATGTGGTGGACAAGGACCAGATCCTGCTACAGAAAGAGGCTGAGGTAGGAACACACACACAAGCATCATGCAAACTCTGTTTCATTTGGTGCCTAAATGTGTCCTGGTTGATCCAATAACCAGTGAGAAGTTGTCAACACAGGAATTCAGACTGAGGATTATTATTTTAATGTAAAACTTGAGTTTTACATGTACTTCAAAAGATTCATTGTTGTCTGTAACCATTCTTTCTCTCCATAAGAGCTTTGACGTGTTCCCTCCTAAATGCAGGTCTGCTGCAGTAAACAGTAGCAGTCTGTTGCAGTCTTTCTGATACAAATTCACCTTTTCTCCATCTTTGATAATGGACACCAGCACATAGGACCATAGTTGAACAATCACCCCAGTATATCTTGTGTGCACATTACTGACAACCGCTTCTAACGTCATGCAAGTAGTGCTTTAATTTTTAAAATGAGTTTTTTAATCTTCTAGTGACCCACTGGTTTCAGCAATTTCACAGGGACTTGAAATGGTTCAACATAGTTTGTGCGTCATAGTAAAACACACATCCGCAGATTTTTTTGTTAAAGTTGTGGACCTGTTTGGATGGAAAGTCAATCTTTGTCAGGAAAATAAATCCCAGGATAAAAGATTTTTTTTATGCGTGAAATTCTAACAACCATTAGTTATAAATACAGACGTTTATTTTGGCAGGTGAGGGTGTATGAATGGCGCTTACAGCAGGTGTAAGCAGACATTAGCAAACATGCAGAATATCTGGTATGGTCCGTTTAAACCCCTCTGTGATATAACTGTATTACCATGACAACAGTATCATCTTGGTTTGACAAAGACAGGCAGCTGAAGCCTATGAAGAGATATATTTTTTTTAAAAATCAAAAACCTAAGTTTTCTAAAACACACAAGGGTCTCATCACTCAAACCACGGTTACCTATGTGCCATGAATACTGTATATAGTCAGATGTACATGCATACTGGTTCCCACTGTGTAGAATGAGTGACTTGCCATCTTTGTTGTAGAGATGTTCTCACAACATTAGCAAGTGCTGCTAACTTCTGAAAGACCTCAAGGTCAAACCAGGCAACCTGTCAGATCGTCATTGTGAGTATACGTGTTTTAAAAAGAGAAACAAACGTCTTATTTACTTTCGTCACACTTTCTTCCATATGTATTGTTTACCTTTTGGGCTGTTGAGCTTAGTCGTCATCAGGCTATAACCTGTTTCCTGATTGCTCTTGATTGGCCTGTTTGTGTTGCTGCTGCTGTGCACCATAGCTAGCGGGCGGGGTGCAATCAGAGCTGTTTGTAAACAATGTGCCCAGGCAGGATATGCCATCACTTCCTGCCTGGATGTCCTGGCCCAATTTTATGGTGGGAATGACCTCAGCTGTATCAGGAATCCATTTGTCAGTGGTCCTTTTGTTTACATGTTGTCAGGGTTTTGGTGGAAGGAAACATTACAGTGAATTGCGTTATTTTTCTTCACCTTAGCTAACACTTTATGTTGCTACTTCATTAATGTCCTACGATGGAGTTGCCAATATTTCTCTGTGAGGTTTCCAGAAAGGACTTTGTAATGTTGTTTCGATTATAGGGAAATTGGTGAAACTATTCAGTTCTTACACTGCTGGTGAACTGATCCACGTTCACAATTCACAATTAGTGCGCTTGTGCACAGCAACAAATTTAGCCTTTTTGTGTAGATGTACATTACAAGTCAACATACAATGTAATAATTAAGTCTAAGAATAAAGAACAAAGTTTTCCAATACAAAATAAACATTGATATGGGTCTAAATTAATGAAATATTTGTAGTTATTGAGATTTTCAGTAGTTAATTATAAACTCTTGACATATCCGGATGGTACTGTCTCAGAACAAGGTCTATTCTTGGAAGAAATGCTAAATTACAGTACTTTCCAGGTTCAATTTTAGGAAATATAACAAGAATTTACAGAAGCCTTAAAATGATGGCAAAGTAAGTCTATCTTGAAGTTTATTGTAATATTTGATTTAAGTTGTGACCAATTTTCAGAATAAATTCCCTTCATTATGCCCTTAGATTTCATATTTTAGTCTATCTTAAACCTGAGTAATGGCTGCCAACTGCTGTAAAATAGCTGACGTCAGCACTTAAGTTGTCCAGAACCAACTTGAGTTGATGTGGTAGCCATGTGCACCTGACTCTGTATATACTGGTGGATACACAAAGATACAGGTATTTGGATTAAATGCTTATGTTCATGCTTATGTTGGACCAGGGCAAAGAGAAAAGGCTTCATGGCTTTAATAAGAGAAACCGCTCTGAAAGTAATTCACGTGAAGTTCCATTTTTCAGCCACAAGATGGGGATAGACATTGAAGAAAGGAGAGTTTATTGTGTGGCACCTATGATAATTATAACATGAAAGCCTTACAGTCTCCTTATATGTGTTAATATTTTTTGTTTGTTTGTTAGATAATTCATTTATCTAAAGGCATTGTTACTATTAGCCTATATTTATATACCCTTTAACCATAATTCATTTATAGTTTAACATTTATTTTCTGCTTCATTCATTTTTAAACATGTTCTGCAATTGCTATTACAGCTGTTGTGCTTATATAAATATACATTATATGATTAAGCAGTAAAACATATTAATTTACTCTTCATTTGATTAATAAATAACCGTCTGCAAGCCTCTGTTTTGATTACTACAGTAATGTAGCTGGTTGCCTTGAAGATCTGATTGGATAAAACTCTGAGTGTGCACGGCCCAGTTTTTGTTGCAAACTAGGCATTGAACTGCTGTGGACGGGACTTTAAAAAAATCAGTATCAGTGTATGTATGCTAGATTAAGAATATTTTCTGTTTCACCTTGCTGTTATACAGCCATTTTTCTATCCAAAGCAATCAGGCTCCTTTGACGAAAACAGTACAATATTTTACTTTGCAGAACACGAGAGTTGCTGGACTGTCGCTGCCTCAGTCGGTTAGTTTGCTGGTGTTTAAATGTGACTTTGATAATGCTACACACCGACGTCACACAAACTAACCAATCAAAGCAGAGGGACCAGCAACTCCCGTGTTCTACAAGGTTAAAATACTGTTTTTGTCAAAGGAGTCTGCTGGCTTTAAAGAAAAGGTAGATTCCCTTGATGACCTCAATGTCCTCTCAGAAAGGCTGTCTGATGACAAGGTAAAGCAGTAAAAGTATTCTAATTATAGCCTATTACACTGATATTTATGTGGGCCTTTTTTGCAGGCAGCCAAAATGCATTTTTGCTGCTGTCCCCGTCCCTGTCAGTTTATTGCTGAACTTCCCTGTCAGTTCTCCCATCTGCTCTCTAAACTGGGGCCATGTGGACAGCCTT
The DNA here is from genome assembly GCA_029783665.1 of Naso thynnoides. NCBI lineage: Eukaryota > Metazoa > Chordata > Actinopteri > Acanthuriformes > Acanthuridae > Naso > Naso thynnoides. Next base: position 15,416,088 of record JAQLOL010000021.1, on the reverse strand, counting down.
CTGCTGTATCTAATGCATTGATTATACATACTGTATATGTAATACACTGACAAAACTGTCCCTTAATATTATTATTTTTAAAAAATTTATTTGTTTATTTATTTTTTCCTGTGCTTGGGTTGGGAAATTTCTTCTATTTCTTAAAATAAACCGTCAAAAAACCCATGGGGCCTTCCTAAAAATGCGTTGTCACAAAGGCTGAAACAAGGCTGTGTCACTTAGTTCAAAAGAGCTGAACTTGTGGGACGCATGGGGGACATGTGGTTTTCACAGGACAGCAGTAATAGGCAACAAGGCACGTCAAAACTGAAAAAAGAAAAAAAGACTGAGACATATTTGCTGTTTAACCTTTACTTTTACTTTCAAACACACATTAGAACAAACTATTTTTACTTAATGCTAGTTATAAAAAAGACAGATCAGCAGATGTACTTCTGTCTTTCTTTTTCTTTTTTTCTCTGTGACTTTATCTAAAATTCTTTAAATAGCAGTGGATCTCCTGGTTAGTCAGGTCATCTTCTGTTTTTCTCTGAAGGTGATGCTTTTTCTGCCTCTAGAAACATGAAGCATCTCACTTCCCTGTTGAGCTTTTTTCCTTGGAAATATCTACCCCATCACTGAATGTTTTGGAAACATAAAGTTTATAGAACTGTGCCTGGTGTGTGTGGTTTTAAACTGGTCAAGGTTTATTTCTAATCAGCTACTGATATCAGCAGACACTGTTGAAAATAAAGAGGAAACAGTTTAGATCATCATCAGCATTTTTTGGGGGACATTCAATTAATTCAGCGAGGAACAAAATAAAACTTATGGAATACAAGAATTATGTTAAAAGCTTTATTTATTTATTTATTTATTTTGCTTTTCTTCTCTGTCTGTAGCTGAGACGCATGCAGGAGATGATCGCTCAGATGCAGGCACAGATGAAGATGAAATCTGACGAGTGAAAGAGTGAAGGGATGCACGGTGATAAGGTATCCAGGATCACATCACCTTTATCTGCACACCACCAACACTACTTCTTCTTCCCTCCAAACATCCATCCATCAGCTGTTCAGGAGCTCACCACTTATGTTTTTTTTATTTTGCTCAACATCTTGTCGAGACTTTTCTTACAATTCACACATGAATCTTACTGATTGTCGCATTTTGAGTATGAGCTTGCTGAGTAGGACTTTCAAAATAAAATGTTTATATATTGGATGGTTATTATTGACACATCTGTTGTTTAGTCTCTCAATAATGGTCCACAGATTCCCGGTGACAATGGTACTAGGATTTATTCTTATCACACTAACATGCTTACAGAAATGTTTGTACCAATTTGCATTTTGTTCAAGTCCGAGCCTCGGATGGCACCATTTTCAACTTATTTTGTAATCAGGTTAAAACTATTTTTAACCAATTTTTATTAACTCAGTTTGCTTCTTGTGTTTTATATGGCTTATTAGTGATTCACTGCCTTTAGTGCTTTAATCTCATAATGCAATAACTATAAATATCACCACAGCGAAAGGTGTTTATTAATACGATAACTCTCCATGTTGAGAACGAGGAATGCTTTTTTCTAGTTTTCTAGGCAAGATGTTGTGGTAATGTTAAACTAGAAACTGTATTTTGTAGCCAACACTACAAGCTTATTTTGAGTTAAGTTTTTTGGATGGAGAAAACATTATATTCAACTAGTCAAACTGATAAAGAGAAACACCCAGACTTTAAGATCATGTTATAGTTGAATAATAGTGCCATGCTGTTTTTTTGTATTTTTGTATTTATCATCAAGAGCTGCATAATCTTAATGTCAGTGCCAAACTACATACTGAAAACTAATTTAATACATTGTCCGTATGTGCTTAGTGACATCATTTCATGAGTGAAATGGTTTCGAGGTACACTACATGTGCAGTTTTTCATCATACTGTTTTTGAGCTTTCACATTTAAAAATCAAATACTACAATATTTAACTGTTATATGCAAACTGAACTCCCTCCAGCCCTCTGTGAGCAACAGACTCAACCACCTAACTGTGCTGTCTTGACATGCAACATGTTGAGCTTACCATACAAGCATGATCAAT
>JAQLOL010000021.1:15387827-15404702 GCA_029783665.1 Naso thynnoides | reverse complement strand
CACACACACACACACACACACACACACACACACACACACACACACACACACATACACACACACACACACACACACACCACTGTCACATCTGGAAGCAATCGACTGCAATCTCTGCCATGAAGTGTACCTCATTCACCTCTGCATGCACGCACACAACACACACAGTAACCAGTGACCGCAGCATGATGATGACTGATCTCCTTTTCATTACAGTCTGGATGGTTGCTTTCCAAACTTTTTTAAACCATTGCACTCTTAAATGCCCCTACACAACATGCACATGTGCATTTTTTTAGCCAGTAATGACATTGTTGATATCTGCTGACCAATTGCTGTCAAATGTGATTTCTTGCCAAGAGTCAGATGAGCAGATTGATACTACTCGTGTCTGTACAGTAAATATGAACCTACAGCCAGAGGCTGGTTAGCTTAGCATGGCACAAAGACTGAAACAGGGGGACATAGCTAGCCTGTCTGTCTGATGTTTAACAAATCTGACAAGTATCAGCACCTCTTAAGCTAACCTCTTGACACATTATAACTCGCTTGTTAAAGTGTAAAAATGACACCTTTGCGATTTTTAGAGTTTTATTGTTTAATTCTAAAAAGCTTAGATAACTGACTGCTCTGTGTGTCTGTTTGCAGCCTTTTATTCAGCAGAGTTGTCCCAAACAACTGCCCACTACTGCAGCTGCAGCTTCAGTCTGCAGGCAGCCTACATGGTGCTCTCAGGAACCTCCGTGAATCACAGGGTTGAGGCAGAGCAGTCGTAGGACATCAGAGGGAAAACCAGAGGACATTTTTTTCATAAAATACGACCTGATTTTACTAAAATTGCTGTTTTGTGTGACGTATTAATGTGCATTGTTAAATTTTGTTTTTCAAAGCCAGGGGTTGCAGTCAGTATTGCACAGAGTTGCTTTAACATCAGCTGTAGGGGAAAAAATATTGTAACACTGTACCAACCAGCTGCCATCATCAAGATGGAATGTTTTGATGTAGCTGTCGTCAATCACTCAGCACGCCATCAATCCACACATCTCAATATGACAGCTTTGAACTTTTTTTTAATCGTCTCAATTGCATGACAGAGGTTTTAGTGATGGTTGGATCTTCAAGCTCTTAAGGACTTCCCCCAGATTACGTGAACTGTGAATATTCTGTTTCATTACTTAAAGATAAAAAGTGGTGGAGCAATTTCGCTAGCAGCACTGCACCTGACTTTATGTGAGATAACACAAGCCTTAGAAAAGCAAGCGTGAATTCACAATAGCTGCAACCAGCAGAAAAATGGTACTCTACTACCTGACCTCCAATTTCTGCCTCCTGTAGGGTGAAAACTGTTACCACAAAAAGAGTGGTGAATTTTTGTGGACTGACCGACAGAGTGACCTACAGAGTGCTGGTCGCAGCTAAAAGCAAACTAGCACATTTAAGCTTTGTTTCTGTGTATATTTTCAGACAAAATTTAGACTTAAACAAGGAATACTACTCTGACAATTACACATTAGTATTTGTTTTGACAATTTTTAAGGTTGTGCTTTATCTATTCATTACTTGTCGTTTCGTTTCAACAAACTAAAATGCTCTCCAGTGTAAAGCTGCAGTCCAAAGTGGTGACAGTGTTATCCGCATGAGAAAGCGTTTGTTAAGATGAACCTCTATAATTTTTGTTGTAGCAGTGACTTTGTCCACACACACACACACACTTTGTTATTAAAGGGATAATAGTAAATTCTGAAAGCAGTGAACAATATCACTATTATGAAAGACTTGTGCAGTCAGCAAAAAATAAATAAAATCACCTGCCAGAAGATATGTTATTTTTCTGACTACCGATGACTGTCCATCTGCAGCATAATGAAGATTTTAATGTTTAACCTAAAGGTGTAACAGTAAAGTTAGTTTACTCAAGTATTTAATTTAAGTAGAATTTAAAGGCATTACACAGTACTTCATACTTTTAAGCTAAAAAAAATCTACATTGTAAATCTTTTAATATACAGCTCTTTAAACAAGCTGCTTCCAACCACAGCTTTTCCTCTTTCCTCCATCAGCTGCCTCACAACCCCCTCAGATTTATCTTGTGACCCTTTGAAAGACCTAATAAACTTTTAATTTTATATAAAGTTTGTAAAACAACCTACAAGTGACCTACAACAACAGTAATGTGTTTCTATGAAATTGATGCTCCACCTTGAGGACATTTTGCTGTTGAAACCTCTTTGACTTGAGAGTTTGAACACAGTATTTTCACGAGATTTTCCACAATTGAATGTACCACAACATCATATCATCACATTATGATTAACCATCATAATGTGATGAAATATGATTATGAATGATAAAACTATGCAATAAAAATGGCACCTCAGGCTCATCTTTAAGACACTTACCACGAACCACTTTGGTCTAGACGATGCTAAGCAGCCTCACACAAATACTCACACACAATCACACTCTTTTCTCACTAAGCACTTGGACTGACATGTTAATTTCCCTAATAATCAGACAATCTCCCTCAACAGGTCTGTACTTGCGTTGTTTCTGTCTTTATCAGTTGTTTGTGTCTGAGTCGCACTGCAGCTTGTGTCACTGTCAAGTCCAAACAAGTTCTTCTCTGAGGTCAACAAAACATGCACACGCTGTGCCTGAACCTTCTCTTTCTGCCTCTCTTTGCGTGTTGGTGGTCATTTCTCTCAGCGCACAGTTTTACTTTCTAACCGTCAGTGCTGGGGGGAGGGAGTGCAGGCTGAATGAATGAGTTTCTTTTAGACCTTTGCTGCTTCCATCCCTCCCTTGTTTCCTCCCTCAAATTGCCACATCTCTTCTCCCTCTCTGAGTTTCCCTCCCTCTCAGTGAGAATTCCAACGTACCTGTCTGAACAGGGAAAGTCAGACTGCTGTAGGGCAGAGGACAGAAAGAAAGAGAGAAGAAGGCAGGAAAAAAATACAAAAGAAGGGGAATCAAGATAGGGAGAGTAGGAGGAACAAAAGGCCCGTATTTAAAGAGCACAAACAGGAAAGAGGTGTTGTTAGAGACAAATCTGGAACGGACGGAGAGCCAGAGACAAGTTTATCAAGGTCTCTAGGCTTCAGCTTTGCTTTTCCCCGTTCCCTGCTGGGCTGTTTCTCAACTTTGCGAGGTCTGTGGCTATTTTGGTCTGTCAGTGTCGGAGCGGTCTGGGATGGATGCCATCATGCTGCAAGAACAACTGGTGGAACGGCTGCTGTGCCCACGAGTGAGAACAGCCAGGCAGAAGGTAAAAACGTTGGATTTCTGGGCACAAATTGAAGAAAAATATCAGGGAAATTTAAATATACACAGAAATATTAGACAGATTTTGTGATTACTTAATAAGAGCACCAACAGGAAGCCTGAACACCTGTAGACTCACTGCAGGTCTTCTGGTGCTACTTGTGCTTCTCTGTGCAAGTGACAGATTTACTGCTGAGATGTTTTGTCTTTTGTCCAAGTGTTTTTATAATGACTCATTGATTTATCTACAGCTTGTCCAATCCTCACTCTTCTGAATATCTGGCAAGTGTGTGTGCCATGCGCTGTTTATATCGCCTGTGGCTTTTTTGTGTGTTTTTGTGAATGCAGTACATTTCCAAGGGGGCTGTCGGAAATGCCTATGACAAGTTATGACAGCATTTAAGGACGCTGGCTGTTTGTTTGGCTCGTGTTTGCAGAGAGAAAAAGGAGCTTTTCACGCCTGTTGAATGTAGTATCTGTCCGTGCACAAATGCTCTTGATGGGCCTCGAGTGTGTATTTATATCAACACATGACAGCTCGTACTGCGGGGTGAAGATGATGTTCAGCCAGATGTAGCAGAGAAAACCTGCAGGAGAGAGAGAGCTACTGTCCCACACACACACACACATACAGAGAGAGACTGGCAGTCTGTGGCTTTCTTTGTGTTTCTGTGAGAGTTTGAGTGGAAAGTCTCAGACGCTGGTTATTCTCAGCTGCTCGCAGAGGAATGCTGTGCAAGTGTTTTTCCACACAGCTGTAGATTTTCTGTATTACAGACGCCGTGTCTCTGTTGTGGTCATTTAACTGCATTAGACGCTGCCAAATGTGTTTTATGTTCACATTAGAAGCCCTCCAAGCTCTTGTACAGTTATTTGATGTCCGCTTCTATTTTTAATCCACTGTTTTTTTAAATGTATTATTGTAGAGCAAAAACAATCAGTGGCTCATTATATGTTTTAAATGGCTCAAAATAAGTTGCAAAAAAGTATTAATTGTTGCATCTTTTAATTAAAAATGTTAAATAATCTGTGGTTCATCTTTTGCAGTAATTGGAAAAAGTACTCAGAGCTTTTATTTCAGTAATGCAGCAGTACAACTGTGTAAAATACTCAAAATTGCTCATGAATAAAAGTCCCGAATTAACACATTTGCCCTAGAGCAAATGTGTTAACATGAAAGTGCAGAAAAGACCATTATAGAATTATATCTCAGATTATTGGAGTGTAGTCATTGATACATTAGATACATGAATGTCTAACAGTAGTTCTGATTTTAATGACCCAAAATTCACACAGTAAAGGGAAACAAAGTCAAATCCTGTAATATTTCATCCAAATTTATTTGTTGATTATACTAAATTACATTATATTGCTGCAGTTATCCGGATTATCAAAATTATCCAATAAATGTTGTGAAGTAAAAAGAACAACATTTGCATCTGAACTGTAGTGGCGTAAAAGTATAAAATACCTCAAAATTACATACTTGCAGTAAATGTACTCAGTTACCTTTAACTACTTTTTTAAAACACAAATTTAGCCTGTGAGAAATCAATGAATTCACACAAAGAAAAGAATCACGTTATCAATCAATACAATAGTTTAGTGCTACTATTAACATTTATTGCCATTACTGATTAATCAGCGCAGCATTTTCCAATAATAAAGATGTTTGGCCTAAAAGTGTGAGTAAATAGTAAAAAATTGCCTGTAACAGTCCCCTAAAGCCTGAGCTGGAGTCCTGAAATGTCTCAGTTTGTTTGACGCACAAGATATTTGTTAACTGTCACATGATAAAAACAAAGAACAAAAACCCCACAAACCGATTATCAAAATAGCTGGCAACTCTTTTCGCTGACTGCTGGATCAACTGACTAATTGTTTCAGCTCCACAGCAATTGTCGGTTAGAAACAGTCATGAGCTGCAGCCTCTCAGTATTAACACATTCTTTCTCCAAGCTTGAATTAATATTAAACACCTTCTTCCTCTCCTTCTTCTTCTCTGTGTTGGTTTTTCTGTCCCCAGGAGAAACAGTATGTGGGTTTTGCAACTCTGCCCAACCAGGTCCACAGGAAGTCTGTGAAGAAAGGCTTCGATTTCACGCTGATGGTGGCAGGTCAGTATGTGGCTCAAGATGCAAACCTGAGAGAAAATGTACTGACTTAGACATACAGCTGCCAGTTTATCAGGCACATGCAGCTGATGCTGATGCAGACAACGGGCCTGCAATTAACATTAACTTCAGATAATGTTACCTTTGATAACTTTTATTAGTTTGCATAGACTGGGTTCACAGTTCTATTATTTGTGTGTGTGTGTGTGTGTGTGTGTGTGTGTGTGTGCAGGAGAGTCTGGTATTGGTAAATCCACGCTGGTCAACAGCCTGTTCCTCACAGACCTTTACAAAGACAGGAAGTTACTGAATGCTGAGGGTGAGTCTTGATGCTATTTATTATCCCTCTGTGTCAGTTATGGTGAACACTCTGTCAGTAAAAGCACTCTGAGGTCTGGTGTTCATGTAAGCAGACCATCGTCTATCTCACATTTAAGTTGTCATTTGTCACACAAAGTCCAGCTTATTCTGTACATTTGACTGCACTGGTTTTTCTTTCATGGGAGCATTTGAGTGGCCTTTGCTCAGAATGAAAGCGGCCTGGTGAAATTCTGTTTATTTCTTATTGTTGGCAGGTCTAATTCTCTTTGCCACAGGGCCTCATTGTTGTCCAAAAACTGTTAAACAGATCAGTGAGCCACACTGTTGCACTGAGTGATGTCATCCTTCATCATAACCTGCATGAATACTGTAGTTTTTTCTGACTCAGTCCCACACACAAACTGATCTGCTGCTGTGAACGATCGTTAGCTGAACTGTTAAACTTAAAGTGTTTGACTCAGTGATGACTTGTAGTCATGTTCAAATCTGTTGCAAGAAGGAATCTGTCCCTCATTTTTTGAATGTAAGTTTGATGCTTGTTTAACTCATATGCAGATGCACATTTTCCTGACTTACTGTAGGTTATTCTAAATTATCACATTTTTCAACCTTATTTTTTTGCATTAGCATACCACTTTTACTAAGTGACATATATTAACAAGCTAATGGTTCTATTAGTAGACTTAGTTAGCTGATTAAAAGTTAAGCCTGGCGATTCCTGGCTGTAATATTTAAAACAACTTCTCTCTGTTATAACAAGGCTAAGTTCTCAGGTCTCAAGAGACCCAAAAGTGAAAAAATCCATCTCTGAAAATAGTCCCCAACAAATGCACTTTTCAGTTCTGCTTGAGTGATGATGCTAAAACTGCAATGCTGCCGTTTTAGGACATGATTTAGCCTTTTTAAGAAGTATGAAGAAGTGTGGAATTTATTGATGACAGCAAAAAATAAAGCATGTCAAAAACCTACTCTTTCTATGTCAAATACATCTATAAAGCAGCTTTGTCATAAGCTGTTCAGTGTCATCACTTGTGCCATAAAATGCACAGATAATCAAAACCACAGGAGACTCCTCCGGGGCTTATTTTACACCATTCACCTGCTCTCTCTTTGTCACCTCTGACCTGATGTTTCATCTCGTTTTCTCCCCCTCACCTTCTTCTCTGTGTCGACACTCTGCAGAGCGTATTAACCAAACTGTGGAGATCATCAAACACACTGTAGACATTGAGGAGAAAGGAGTAAAGCTCAAATTAACCATCGTAGACACGCCTGGGTTTGGAGACGCCGTCAACAACAATGAGTGGTGAGCTGGAGGACCTGCTGGTCTGACACGTGCCTCATTCTGCTGCTCGCTTAAGTTCACAGAGCCTTGAGGAGCTGTTACTGCAGACAGTGATGTGTGTGTGTTTCTCTCTCTGTTTGTGTGTGTGTGTGTGTGTGTCTCAGTTGGAAGCCGATCACAGATTACATAGATCAGCAGTTTGAGCAATACTTCAGGGATGAGAGTGGGCTGAACAGAAAGAACATCCAGGACAACCGAGTGCACTGCTGCCTCTACTTCATCCCTCCATTTGGGCACGGGTAATACACACACACACACACACACACACACACAATGCATCATGACGCTGACTACTCAAACATCTTTTCTACCTGCAGATTTTCTGCTGGGACTCATCAGTGAAAACTTTGTATTCAGAGAACATTTTTCGCTTCACACTCACACTCACTCTGGTTCTCCTTCCACAGGCTGCGTCCGGTGGATGTTGAGTTCATGAGGGCTCTGCATGAAAAAGTGAACATAATCCCTCTCATTGCAAAAGCCGACTGCCTCACACCCAACGAGATAAAAAAGCTCAAAGACAGAGTGAGTCCCAGAGCTGCAGCTTCACAGTGAACACAACAAGTTTTTCTGACTGTTCAGTGTAATTATTATCATGGTTTGTCTTTGTGTGTGTGTTTGTGTGTGTGAATGTTCAGATACGAGAGGAAATAGACAAATTTGGAATCAAAGTGTACCAGTTCCCAGAATGTGACTCTGATGAGGATGAAGAGTTTAAACAACTCGACAAAGAGCTGAAGGTGAGTTTGGCCAGTCAGGTAGCTGTTACAGAGTGCAGGTAAAAAGCTGAGTCACTGTCGGTGGAAGACACTGAACCTTTGGCCACAGAACGGATCATTTCACTTTTCTTTGGTTAAGTCTCCTTCACTGTCAAAAGATATTACGGTTACTAATTTAAGTTGTGATGAAAAAAAAAAAGTACATTAAGGTGTACTTACATGCCTTTTCCATTGTCATCTTTTTTTGAACAAAGTTTGTACCCATCTCTGTTAAAGCTTGTCATGCTTGAATCATGTGATGATCCCTTTTGGGCTTAGCTATGCCATGAGATGAAGCTGACAGTAGGAAACAGCTAGTCATAAGTGGCCTTTAAGTTATAGTGTTAAAGTGAAATGATATTTAAACCCTTACATGTGAACCGAAAGTGAAGCAGTTTAAATTTTTCTTCTTGTGGTGGGAATCCACTGATCAGCTGCAGAGACCGAAGAAAGAAAAATGTCTTTATTTATTCCATACAGTCGAACCTCTCTTGAGCTGCTCAGTGGCTTTTTGTGAGTGTGTACAACTCTGTGAAGATGTATTAGGGCACCACATGCTTAGTCAGCTTGCTCTGAATAGATAAATTTGTGTGTGTGTGTGTGTGTGTGTATGTGCAGGAGTGCACCCCGTTTGCTGTGATCGGAAGCAACACGGTGGTGGAAGCTCGAGGACAGAGAGTGAGAGGGAGACTGTATCCCTGGGGAATCGTTGAAGGTTTGTTCATGTATTATCAGCCCATTTACACGAGACAGTTTTAATTTTTGAAAGAAGAATTTTTAAACTTGTATTTTTAATTCTTCCAACGTGTTTCTTTGCTCAGTGGAGAACCAGTCACACTGTGACTTTGTGAAACTGAGAAACATGCTGATTCGCTCACACATGCACGACCTCAAGGACGTGACCTGCGATGTCCATTATGAAAACTACAGAGCGCAGTGCATACAGGAGATGACCAGGTACAAGAAAACATCTCAGATTACTGCTGATGTTTTCAGATTTCAGTGCAGATTTGCCCTGTTCACCCATTTTTTTCTTCTTTTCCCTCTTTTTCCTCTTTGTCATGTATTTCTTCTTGCCCACTTTCTATTTCCTTTATCTTTTTTTCTTCTCATCTGTCTTCTTCCTCCTCTTCTTCTTCTTCTTCTTTTCTGTCATATTTTTTCCTTGTACTTCTTCCTCATTCTCATCTTCTTTTTATTCTCATTTTTGTTTTTTCTTTTCCTTCTTCTTCTTCTTCTTCTTCTCCCTCTTCTTTATTCTCCTCTCAGTAAACTGGCTCAGGACAACCGAATGGAGAGTCCTATCCCCATCCTGCCGCTCTCTACTCCAGATGTGGAGACTGAGAAACTCATCAAAATGAAAGATGAGGAGGTATGAAGCAACTTTTGCTATTTGACTAAACAATGAATGTTTTGATTCCATTACAAGGTGGGTTACTTCTGATAAATGTATCCTGGATGAGTCACAGTTTTTATCTCTGACACAACTGGCGTCAGTAAAGAAGAGAGTTTGTCTGTGCTTCGGTCCCTGCCCCATGCAGTCTTTACCATAATAACACTGTGTATATGTATGTATATGTATGTATGTAATACAAAAACTCTGTCTTAGTACAAACATAGATGACAGCTCTCTTACCTACTCACTTTATCTGTGGCCTCATGTGGAAACAAAGTTAATTCTCCAAACAGTTTGAACTGTTCAGGATTCATTTATGTAGAGTTTATCCAAACATATGTCTCTGTCTGCAGCTGAAAAGGATGCAGGAAATGCTGAATAAGATGCAGCAGCAGATGCATGAGAAGGACCAGTGACATCTCCTGGAGCAGAGCTGAGCTGCAGCGCCGCCTACTGTTTCTCCCGTGAACGACAGTGAGACCTTCAGACAAACATGGATATCGTGTTAGTGGCAACTATGGCTGTACATTTATCCTCAGTTCGGTGCTTTGTATGGTTTGTTTGCCTGAAGGGTTGTTTGTCAGAGGGTTTTTTTTTCTCTAAAACTATTCTTTTGCCCCCTTTGAGCCCCTCGCTGTGGTTTAACAATCTTAACATATATAATATAAATGCGTAATTTAAAATTACTACTCAGTGTATCTAATTTATAAATGCAATGCTAAACTTTTTGGATATTTTGTCAGGGTATGAACATGTGTGCTACAAGGTGTTTTGTAAAGAAATTTAGCTTGTTGGTGATGTTGAAATTTTAACATGGATATTGTTTTTTTATTCTATGTTTGTGAGAGTATGTTTGGATGCATGAGCGTATGTATTTCATGACGTTTCCTCTGATGTCCCCAGGTATCCGTCCATAGCACTCCTATTTGTCCTTTGACTTTACTTTTGCTAAAATCCAACTTTTGCTCTTGTTTATTAGCTCTTGGGTCCTCATAAATACCTTCATGTGACATTTTTTCTCATATGGCAAGTCAAAATATCCTCTTCCAGCATTTCTGTAAGTGCTGGCTGAGCTGGAAATGCACTTATTGCCAGTGGCTAACTGTGAATGGAGACTTTTTGACATAATGAGGGGGTCGGTGCAGCACAAGGGTGCATGTGCCAGCATGCTGCCATTACTCATACCCGCTGAACGCTGTGGGTCTATTTTTTCTGGTGTACAGCTGATGCCCTGTGCTTGTATTAAAGTGCATAATGTCCTACACTCTGCTTTGTTGCCACTATGTTGCCTGGACGGTAAAAAACAGATCAATAATGAGGAGCAAATGCTGTTTCTATGCTTCTGTTTTCTCTTCTTTTAAGTGAGTTGCTGCATTCTGCCAGTGAAGATGTGTATCCTGCGTGTGAGCTAAGATTGTATGAGTGTGTGTGTGTGTGTGTGTGTGTGTGTGTGTGTGTGTGTGTGTTGGCTGATGCTGAGAGACAGCACATATTTTGCCTGAAGGCTGTGAGCTCAGCCTGTGCCCCATTTATAAAGATGTGACAAATAAACTCTTGTTTCTCGCCGGTCTGAAACTTCTGCGTGCATTTTTTCTCATGAGGTTATAAAGCTGCGCATTAAGGTCAAGCAAGCACAGAGCCACATCCTCTGTCATTTCCGGCTGTCCGTCTGAACAGCAGAGCACAGAGGTGGAGCTGCTGCAGGAACATTATCTGCTGATTCACGTTTATCTCCTGCAGCCATTCTTCCTCTGCACCAACACAACATCTTCTCCCTGCCAAAGGGGACGCGTGTCAGAGGAAACATAAACAGATACAAGAAATCATAGAATATTTTCTGTTAGAAGACAATGTGCAAAGTAGAATTAGGCCCAAAGGATGTATAAAGTTTTATCCTAACCTATAATAACACATCACAGTAAATGTATAATACATCAATAGGTATTTATTGATCACTTTTGTATTAGTAATTTATATCTCCAAAGTAATATAAATCATTTTAGTGAAGTAAGCATTACAGTATTTCCCTCTGAGTTGAAGTGGAGTAGCAGATAATTAAAACACTCAAGTAAACACTTTGGTACATGCACATCAAAAATGTATTGAAGTGCAGTACTCGAGTAAACTGGTATTTATCTATATTACACATTCTTATATGCATCATAATACAGTACATGTTGTCTTTCCTTTGTGATCCACTGTTGTTTAGAATATGCTTTGTTTTTTTACAGGTCTGTAATTTTCTGTTTATTTTGTAGGAAATCACTTTGTAATTTGGTGCTAGTTATTGGGAAATTAGGCTGAATTTATTTGCTTAAACCCAAAAATGAATATTCATTCATTTATGTTCTTTATTGTAGACTTCTCTGTGCCCACATGTTGAATAATTTGCTCTCTTGTGTTCTCGCTCAAGACAAAATTCACATTTTTGCATGTGGAGCTGACTGCAGTCATGCAAAAAAAAATTCTCTGGGTTATATCAGCAATTAATTTGAAAAGAAAAAGAAAGCAAACTTAACTCAACACTGTCTCTATCTAACCTCTAATTAGAGGAAAGAATTTTTCTGAAAAATTGTTTGAAATAAAGGACCATCAAAATTAAGAGGTACTGAGATGATCTCCATGTCGTGTTCAAAGTTTGTGCTTGTGTGAGTGTGTATGCGTGTGTACTTTACGTGTGTGTGTGTGTGTGTGTGTGTGTGTGTGTGTGTGTGTGTGTGTATGTTCATGTTTGACAGCCTCTTTATCAGTGAATGTCAGCTGGCAGCACCACACACACTCGGCCCGTCAGAGCAACTGTAAGGAAACACAGTCCTCTCCTGAAGACACACAACACTGAAGGTAAATGACTCTTAGATCTTATTTAAGTTGCTTTATTTTACATTTTAGCACCATTTATAGTACAATTCCTATTTAAAAGTCAAATTAGAACTGCCAACTGTAAGCAGATTTAAACTGTCATATGGAAGAACAAGACAAGCAATGGTTTCTTTACCAACTGTCAAACCTGAGTTGCCTGTGGGTGAAAACCAGGAATCCCAACCGCCAGAAACCTTTTGAGACATTTATTCTATTAAAACTGCACATAATGTTGTGACCCAATAATTTAGATTGGGTCAAATGATTTGAGCATATTTTTTTAGTCACACTCAAACAAAATTGGAGTGGCTCTTAAGAATTTTTTCATAGTTCCTATGTTGATGTTGTACTTTTTACTTCATTCCATTTATCTGACAGCTTTGGTTACTAGTTGCTTTATAAATTTAAATGTTTGCAGATTTATATAAAGAATCCGATATTTTGTTATAAACTAAACTACCCAACATATACAAGTCCAGCAGACACAACTAGTAATTTAATCAATTAAAATTAGCTGGTAACTATATTTATAGTCGTTTAGGTAATTTTTCAGATTTTTCACGGAAACACATTTCATGGTTCATCTTTACAAAAAGGATTTACACGTTTTCCTTTTGTTTACCATAACATACAGTATTTTATTCATTTTTAGGAAGTTACAGTTTCACTCAAGTGGTTGAAGCATTATGAGGTTGTCACCTTCTGCTCTGAGAACTTGTGATGGACATTTCTCACTATTTTTTGAATTCTGAAAACCAAACAATCAAATTTATCAGCATTTTGTGAACTCTGGTCCGATGTTGAGGCATCACATTGATAATAAGCTTTGCTATGTTTACCTTCACTTACATTCCAGTCATCAGTTTGGAATAGAAGCGAATATGTGGTCTTAAATATCCTTCAAGTAACAGCTGAATAAATCTTTTCTTAGGCTCTAAAATCGATAATTTTCAGTCAGACCCAGACATTAGATGTAGGAGTAGTTTCTGTAATGTTAGTATCTCTGCACTTTAATATGGTGTCTGCCAAAAACAATTTCAGCTGTCGAGAGATAAACTGAGCAGCAGCTGCATATGGTTTTCCTCTCCTTCTTAGGTTTTTCCTCTGTTCTCTCCTCTCGTCTTTTGTCTGCAGTGACTGGTAACCATGAAGGGGCTTCTGCTCCTGTGTCTGCTCGTCCTGTTTGGAGGTCAAAGGTCATCAGCATGTCCCCGCCCTTGCTCCTGTCATGGCAGTCAGGTGAATTGCAGCAGCAGGTCTCTCACCTCCTCCTTGTTGCCCACCAGTTTCCCAGCTGGGACCACCGACCTCCATCTGCACAACAACCTCCTTGCCAGCCTCCCTAACGGACTCCTGGACGATTTTACCTCCCTCCGCTTTGTGTCCCTTCATGATAACCCCTGGGTGTGTGACTGTGGCATCCTCTACCTGCGCGCCTGGCTGCTGCGTCAGCCTGCCTCTCTCAAGACACACCTGGGGGTCAACTGCAGCTCCCCTCCTCACCTGCGAGGGCGGCTGGTGGTGTATTTAACAGAGCAAGAGGTCCTGGATTCCTGCCACTACTGGTACTGTGACCTGGCTCTGGCCTCCCAAGTGTCTCTCTTTGTGTTCGTGCTGGTGCAGGTGGCTCTGCTGGCGGCTCTCCTCGTGTTCCTGAGGAAGTTCGAGAGACTCTCCAAAGAGGCGAGGAGAACCACAGAGGAGAGCTTCACAGCCGGGGAGGGTCAGAGGGAGAACGAGTACACACATCTCAGGGGCAGCGGCATCTGAGGTGGAGCTGTGGTGTGTGTTTGTTTCAAACAAGAGAGGAAAAAGAGCTCTTTACTCTGTACAAATACTGCACACTGGAGAGAGAGTATCTCCCACAGGCTTTAGTGTTTCAGAATTGATTTCCAAAAATAATTAATTTGCCCAAAGAGGTAACAAATTAAAAGAAAACCTGAATAAGTAGAGAAGCATAACTCTTGCATAATGGTTTAAAAAGTATGAAAAAAGTGAATCATATGTCAAATATTTCGTTCAAGAGAGCTGGGCTAACCTAAAATAAATTAAAAGATTAATCACCTTATGGTTTTTCAAGGCTGACAACAATTCCTATTATCTGACAGCAAACCTTCCTGTGAAAATATATATCAATTTTAATTTCAATTTTTAGATCAAGTATTTTTGACAAAAAAATAGGTTTTTGCACTGAGCAGGACATTTTTCAGTTGATAAATTAACTCACTGGTGCTTTCAGGGGAACAAACTATACAAACTATTCTGAAGACTTTGTCTGTTTGTTACTTCTTATACAAAACTGATACTGTTGTGAGAGTATTAATCTAATTATTACACATGTTTCCAAAGAACTCTTTTCGTTGACATATGACAATTAGGCTACATGAAGAATTTCTAGTTTTCTTACTAAAATATGACATTGACACATTTAGGACCTTGAGATGCTTTATTTGGGATGTTCTCTGAACTGAAAACTAATTTAGCAATGGTTATGTCCACAGTACTACAAAACTTGTCAATAGCTGTTTAAAGTAGTGTGTTATGATATGTGGCAATTTTATATATTTTTTTCTAAATGCACAAAAATTAAAAATTTATTTCGGATGTATTATTGCCAGTTTTTTTGTAATGTGATTTTTTTATGTGCAAATTTGTTGTACCATTTTTATTGTATATTTTTATTTTAAATTTTAAAAAGAAATTCATGCAATATGAATAAAATTATGGAATGAAATTAAAGTGATCCCCCCCACCCCCCCTTTTTTTCTTTTTTAGTTGAATGATGTTGACTCATTAGTTTATTTATAGTGATTTAGATCTTTTAATTCAGCTTATTTAGGCCTATTGGGACAGTCAGAATACAGAAAATTCAGTTTTACATCAAACAAAGCACATTTTTCATTAATTATGATCCACAAACACTGCAGAGTGTAAAACGCATCAAATACTAGTTGGGATTTTTTTTCCCTCTCACAGTAAGTCTGTAGCGGAACCTTTCTGGGACGACAACGTTTCAGCGGCGGAAAGTTTTACTTGACGGACACTCATATGTTTACACGTGAGGTGTGTGCGAAGCTGAAATACCAAACTTCAAGTCTTTAAATCTCTAATGCCTTTATTCTACCTTTTAAAATCAAAGGTTTGTATTTCATTATATTTTCAGAAATCGAGTCGATGTTGTAAATCGCGTTCGTAGCGGAAACATTAAGACTAGTTAGCTCTCAGTTCACTAGATACCTTCTGCAAGATAAGTGGTTGTTTACCTGGTTAGTCACTTGATTTCTAATGTTGGTGATGAAGTGTAACGTTTCTGGTGGTTTTGTACACGTAGTTTATTAATTTTCAGAGCTCGGTCTAACATGGGGAAGCTAAGAAAGAAACACAACTGGAAGGGAAGACAGCAAAATGACCCTCAACAACCAGGAGATGAAGGAAAGACGGATGTTGTGGTGGAGCTGCAAGGTCGGAATAAGTGAATTTATAAACTGGTCACATTATTTTGAATGTTGTCATGTAAATTTGTCGCCTGATAGACTTTTCCTTGAGTATCTGGACTTATTTTGGGCTTTGTTCGCAACAGATGGTGGCAGGTTAAAAGGTGTAGACGAG
Organism: Naso thynnoides; assembly: GCA_029783665.1. Taxonomy (NCBI): domain Eukaryota; kingdom Metazoa; phylum Chordata; class Actinopteri; order Acanthuriformes; family Acanthuridae; genus Naso; species Naso thynnoides. The sequence goes on along the minus strand of JAQLOL010000021.1, from coordinate 15,389,042 downwards.
AGCAACGCTTTGGTCCTTCCAGCCAACAAAGCGAAGAAGAAGAAAGCCTCAGCGACACCTGTCTCCACCAAAAAGCCCCTCACCAAGAAGCAAAGGAAGGAGCTGCAGAAGGTCCTTGAGCGCAAGGAAAAGAAAGCTCAGGTGAGAGACAGTTTGATAACACAGGTTCAGAGGCAATGTGAAGCCTGAAGGAGAAACATTTCTCCCACAAGGTTTTTTACAAGCAATCTGTTACACAAGTCTAACACATATTTTTTTATATGTTCTGTAGAGCATTATGCCTTTATTACAAACAGTTGAGTGATGCATCAGTGTCAGTACTCTAGCTCAGGTGTCAGTATTGCCACAACTTCTGAAAATTTTCATGTGATATCCAACTTCAGATGTGAGATTAAACCACTTTACTCCTACTGAGTTATTCACAGTAACTTGGCATCATCGGGGGTGTTGGACATAATTTGTTAAACATGGAATAACTCAGCCAACAAAAAACTTTATAATGTAAAGGACTGGATCATAACCCACTTACCTGTCCAGCTGTCTGTCCCCACCAGAGAGCAGAAATCCTGGACAAACTGGCTGAGGTGCAGCTTCCAGAGTCTGAGCTGAAGCTGCTGTTCACTACATCCAAACTGGGAACAGGAGACAAACTTTACCAGACTAAACAGTGAGTGCAGCAATGCATCGCATTAACCAAGATAAACAAACCAACATTACTCACTGGAAAGGTGGAGTCAATGGTCAGATATTCTTGTTCTTTCTAGGTCATTAGACGAAATAAACGATGGAGACTCTGTCCCAAAGATCAACAGCGTCAGTGGAGCGAACAGAAAAAGAAAATGGAAAGATGAGGAGGATGAAGAAGAGGAACAAAAGGCAGACGAAAGTAGTGATCTGGACACATCTGAAGATGACGATGAGGAGGAGGAGGAGGATAAAGAATCGAATGAAATCACAAAGATGAGCGAATCTAAGGAAACCGCCTCATCCAGTCAGGAGGGACCGCAGGAAGTGAAGGAAGAACAACAAACACAACAAGACAGACAGAAAGAGAAGAAGTCAGATCAGGAGAAAGTGCAAAACCAGCAGCCGTCACAGCCAGCTGTCTTCATTCCTGTGGACAGATCACCAGAAATACAGGTGTGTGTGTGTGTGTGTGTGTGTGTGTGTGTGTGTGTGTGTGTGTGTGTGTGTGTGTGTGTGAGAGAGAGAGAG
>JAQLOL010000021.1:15362023-15386326 GCA_029783665.1 Naso thynnoides | reverse complement strand
ATTGTGTTCTGTTGTGCTATTTATTGTGTTTTTATCTTACTGTGCAGCACTTTGGAAACCTTGTGTTTGTTAAAATCATGCTATATAAATAAAGTGGATTGGGTTGGATTGGATGGTGAGATGCAGTGTTTTCACCAAGCTATCTTCAAAAATGACACTTTTACTGGGCATGAGGTTAAAAAGCTGACTGAAATCATCAGTAATTGATGCATTTATATGAGCCGTTGATTACCTCAATGTTTCTGCGTCTCTGTCTTGTCTGTTAGGATTTCCTGCTCCAGAGATACAGCGTGATAATTATAGATGAAGCTCATGAAAGAAGCGTGTACACAGACATCCTCATCGGACTTTTGTCTCGCATCGTCCCTCTCAGAAACAAGGTACGAGACTTCGCTGTGTTTCATGTTTCGGTGTAGAAAGTCTCGTCCTGAATTACAGACGTGCACGCATGACTTTTGCGTTTCCTAATCCATTTTTTCTCCACATCTCTGCAGAAAGGAACGCCCATGAAGCTGCTGGTCATGTCAGCTACTCTGCGAGTGGAGGACTTCACAGACAATACGAAGCTTTTTCGGACGCCTCCACCCGTCATCAAGGTGGACGCTCGCCAGTTTCCCGTCACTATACATTTCAACAAACGCACCCCGCTGGAGGATTACACGGGAGAAGTTTTCCACAAAACCTGCAAGATCCACCGGATGCTGCCCCCAGGTGCACACAAACAACACATTTCTCACCTCTTTTTTTTGTTGTTTTTTTAAAGTTTTTTTCTTTTGTATTGACTTATTTGTATGTAAAGCTCTTTGAGCTACATTATTTTGTATGGAAGTGCTATACAAATAAAGTTTAATTGATTGAATTCAAATATGTTTACTACAAAGCTAAACATACCATCATTTGTGTCTTACATGTTATATGATCAAAAGGTGGCATCCTGGTGTTTCTGACCGGACAGGCAGAGGTTCACAGTCTGTGCAGAAGGCTGAGAAAAGCTTTCCCCTTCAGGAAGAGTAACACAAACACTGGTGAGTGTTTCCCCCCTCACAACACAATGACATGTCTTTGAGTGTGTTTTTGTTTACTAATTTGTTTGTGTTCAGATGAAGATGAGGAAGCAGACACGTCAGCGGCGATGAGGAAGTTTAAGAAGGCCAAACAGAAGAAGATTGTCGTAAGTCGGCTTTTAAAGTCCATTAAAGTCAGTACCTTCTACAGACACATCATGTGAAGATATTTGAAGAGCGTTCTCTCTATTTTCAGTCTCTGCCTCGGATCGACCTGGATAACTACTCTGCCCTCCCGGTGGATGAGGGCGACGAGGACAGAGAGGCTGGGATTGGAGACGAGGAGGATGATGAAGGCTCTGACCTGGAAATTGGAGATGATCCATCCAATGAAGGCAAGCTCCCCAAATGAATCTTTCTTCACTTCCAGTGGGATGCATTTCAGATGAGTGTCTCTCTTAATTCTGCTCCGTTTTTTCTCTTCAGAGGAGAAGGCTGACCCATCTATTCCTCTCTATGTGCTCCCTCTGTACTCTCTGCTGGCTCCAGAACAGCAGGCTAAGGTGAGAGAAATATCATGAAATATAAGTCAGAATGTCAAAAAACTGGCTTTTGTCGCTGTGGAGTCCATGTGATGCAGAACAATACAAATATTTTGTGTGTGTTTGTGTGTGTGCTTGTCTTGACCGTAGGTGTTCAGGTCTCCTCCACCTGGCACTCGTCTGTGTGTGGTCGCCACCAACGTGGCTGAGACGTCTCTGACCATCCCTGGCATCAAGTATGTGGTTGACTGCGGTCGAGTTAAGAAACGTTTCTACGACCGAGTAACCGGAGTGTCATCCTTTAAGGTCACGTGGACCTCACAGGCTTCAGCCAATCAGAGGGCAGGTCGAGCGGGACGAACGGAGCCAGGACACTGCTACAGGTCAGGACTTAAAACATTGTGGCGTAGTTGTTTTCTTTACTTGAGGGAGATATTCACATTTGCGGGATGTTTTCTGCAGGTTGTACTCTTCTACTGTATTTGGAGACTTTAGCTTGTTATCAGAGGCAGAGATCACCCGCAGGCCAGTGGAAGACCTGGTGTTACAGATGAAGGACCTCAACATAGACAAGGTCAGAAAAAAGGAGCAACTTTAACTTACCAGCAGGAAAAAAATAGTCCTCTTAAAATCAGCGTAATGTTTTCTGTGTGTGCAGGTGGTCAATTTTCCCTTTCCTACGTCTCCCTCTGCCGAGGCGCTTGTTGCAGCAGAGCAGTTATTAGTCTCGTTAGGAGCTCTGACGGAGCCGCCTCGCACTGGAAGGTAACTGACTTTCAGAGCCATCCATTCCTTTTACCTTCCTTGACCTTTATGACTGACTTACATGCATAATAAGTTACTCATTAGAGCAGCTTGGGTAGTGTTGACATATATCCTTATATTTTATATTTATTTTATATTTAGATTTCTATTTAAACATATTGAACTACTAATTTGTATTATTGTGTGTCCACACTCATAAACTGTTAATATATTTTTCCTAATAAGGGTGAAAGAGATGGAGCGAGCGAGGCTCAGCTGTCCTATCACCCCCCTGGGCAGAGTGATGGCTTCATTCCCTGTGGCACCACGTTACGCTAAAATGTTGGCGCTTGGTAAGCAGCAGGATTGCCTGCCGTATGTCATTGCCGTGGTAGCAGCCATGACAGTCCGGGAGATCTTTGAAGACCTTGACAGGTGAGGACACGTTTGATATAATTCTATTATTTATGGATACGTACTTACTTACTAAACTTTTCTTTTACACTCATTAGACATTTTTGTTTCTCTTCAGACCAGCAGTAAGTGAAGATGAGAACTCCAAACTCACCCAACGACGAGCTCGGCTGACCCAAATGAGGAGGTTGTGGGCTGGGCAAGGAGCGTCGCTCCTGCTGGGGGACCTCATGGTCATGCTGGGTGAGCTTATTTTTGTTCAGGTTGCAATAGTGGGTAACACTAAAGTACTATGGACTGTGGGAGAGTCTGCTCGGTCAGGTGTTGACCTTTACAGCTCCTGTGACATAGCTTCAAAAACATATATTACTTGGTTTCAAAATGAATAAGAACGTCACAAGAGAAGGGTCTTGATTAGATGGGTTTAACTGGCATTTTGTTCAGGAGGAGTTAAAAATTTAGAACTTTCACACATACTTAGCAAGTGTAGTAAAAGATCAAATTTTAAAGATATTAAAAAAACACAAAAAATGTTATTGTCCAGATTTTTTTTTTAAGTAATGCACATCTGTATGCAACTATATGTCTATATATGTGTGACTGCAGGTGCTGTGGGCGCTTGTGAATTTGCTGGTTGCACTCCAAAGTTTTCCCAGGATAACGGCCTGAGGTATAAAGCCATGGTGGAGATCAGGAGGCTGAGAGGACAACTTACCAACGCAGGTATATACACACACACACACACGCACACAGAAAACCTTGCACATAATGTGCTGCATTAACAAAACATGACTATTTGTGTTTTTCTCATCCCAGTGAATGCAGTGTGTCCAGAGGTGGGAGCATTTGTGGATCCCAAGATGATTCCCCCGACAGAGCACCAGGTGGTTTGCTTGCGGCAGATCGTTCTGGCTGGACTGGGAGACCATCTTGCGAGGCGTGTACAGGCAGAAGAAATGCTGGACCCAAAATGGAAGAATGGATACAAGGCAAGCTGTTCTCAGTCAGGACTGTAATCATGATTTATGAGTCTATTTTCTCTCCTTCACCTTCTCACCTTTATGTTTTTGTTGACAGACGCCTCTAATGGACGATCCAGTGTTCATTCATCCAACCTCTGCGCTCTTCAAAACAATGCCCGAGTTTGTCGTCTATCAGGAGATCATGGAGACCACCAAGATGTACATGAAGGGTAAATGAGCTTTACGAACACGTGTTACGTGTTAGTCACAGGGCTGATTTTGGTGAGCTGTCAAATGCTGAAAAATAACTAATTTATTCATTTTGTAATCTTTAGATTTGTCATGGGAAGCTGAGGTTTAAGCTAAAGAGTGTCTTGGTATACGTGTGTAACTCAGGTGCTGATGTCAATCAGTGATATAATTTTGCATACTTCCTCCACAAAGCTGCTGCTTGCACCTACCTCATGCACAGTAATATGCAGCACTCTGTTTGTGTGCAACAGAAACAGAGTCACAGGTTTTTGTTCGCACCTCATACACCCCGTTTCTCATTTGGACTGTTTAGTGTCACCTTCTTTTTTTACATCGGAGGTTTGCACATTTTTCCATTAGTGAGAACTCGGTTAAATCTGAACTGACAGACATGATGTACTGTATGTAGATATATTAATGGTTTTAACTGATTCTCTCTGAGTATCAGTTCTGATGTTTGTTGCAAATATATGTTCATATATGCATGTCGAAAAAAGATGCCCTTCAAAACAAAGCCTGCCTGAGAATAATCACGTTTTAAGTTTTCCTCAGTATCAAAGACATTCAGCGTTGTTGTCTGTATATGCATCAGCACATTGTACACATTGAACAAAAATAGTCTAGAAAGGCCAAAGTCTCGATTTGTAGCCCTAACGAGTTAATATTTGAGGTGTGTTGTGGACGCAGTTGGTGCCCACATTTTAACACTTTGAAACCTCCATTTTAGACAAAAGATTTCTGGTTTGATGTTTTGTTAATTGTTAATTTAAGGTCAATAGTTAAAATATGCTCACTGGATTTCCATCTGCCAGTTGTAAGTTTTGGCTGATGTGTGAAGGCTGATGGCTCGCCTTTTAAAATGTCTTCCTTTCTGTCTCTGTCAGGTGTGTCAGCAGTGGAGGCACAGTGGGTCCCCCAGCTTCTGCCTCAGTATTGTCATTTCAGCTCCCCCCTGGAGTCGCCGTCACCGTGGTTCTGTTCATCCACCGGCACCATCAGATGTCACCGCTCAAGCACCTTCTGTAAGTTTTCCACAAGTGTGTTTGGGCTGAAAGGCGCCTCTGCCTACATTCGTGTAACTGTTCTCTCTCCTCCTCAGTCCGTGTAGGTTGGCAGCTGCCAGCAGTGGAGGTGGAACATCCAGACGGCCTGGAGCGTTACAAACTGTTTTCCAGGTTTCTGCTTGAGGGACAGGTACTGCAGCAAAACAAGAAATTTCACCTTCTGTGTTCAGGCTTCACTCAAGTTTTAACTGAGCTTGGAAGTTTCTGCTCATCAGCATTCCCAAGTATCTTAAACCTAAAAGGCTATCCAGCCTCTTTAATTAGAGATTATTTAATATTGATATTATATGTGGCAGTTGTGGCTGATAGTTGGGCAGAATTAGCAAAGACAAAAAGGCAGATCAGGATCTTTAGCTACCAGTTTTGGCCACAATAGGCACCAAAATCAGGACAAAATGAGAGTTCCTTGCAAGTACTCTAACCATATTCCACATTTTTCAAACAGGTTTTTGTCTGGATAACTTTTATATGATATATTGTTTATCTGCATTGTTTTCTTTGTTCTAAGTTTAAAAAATGCACTAAAGTTAAATATAATGAGGAAAAAGTGCATAAAGATGCCAGATCTGTATCTGAAATTCAAACATGGCACCAACTCTACAGAGCCTGTCAAAATGATGTCTACACCAGACCAAACCTGACTGGAAAAATCTTGTCCTGCATAGCAATGTTTGCTTTTTTCTGCTTTGCAGGTTTGTCCTAAACTGAAGAAACACGTTGGTTACCTTCTTTCAAACCCCTCCATCATGCTGAAAACATGGGCAAAGTAAGCTTCACATGCATGTCCCCCTCTTAAGGGCTTTTCTCTGTTTTTGTCAGTCAACAAAAAGATTTGTTTCTGGGAGTAACTTTTCACTTTACTGCAGGCTGCAGCCAAGAACGGAGGCTGTGCTGGGAGCGTTAGTGTCGAAGAGAGTCGACTGCAGAGAAGCCCTCCTCTCTGTCTGGAAAACTGAGGATAAATGTGAGAATTTTATGTAAATACACGACTTTAATCTGATCAGAGTAGCCATCTTGGCTTTTAAGCTTGTTTTCTTTTTTTTTAATCATATATTTTTCTCCTACAGTTTTGTTGTCTGAATACTGCCAGTGGTTACCTGAAGCTATGCATCAAGAAGTAGCCAAAAGTTGGCCTCCGATTTGAAGACTTACAACTGAAAAGACGGCATTATTACACTTTATTGGAGACCTGTGTTGATCTTCAGATCCTTATCACGCCCTTCTTCACCATCAGGGGTCAAATTCAGACTTGATAATATGTAAAAATGTTCTCTCAAAGTGCACATACAATACCACTGCCTTTTTTCAGTTTTGTACCTAATATACCGGATCTTTGACTTGTACAGGTTTTTTTTCCGCCAGAAAATATTTTACATAGGGCTCTGTACTTACCTTTAGCTTGTTGTCTGTGTGCTGCCGTCAGCTGTGTATGTCTGATTTGGTCTTCATAAGACTCATTAAACTGTGTGACTCTTAATGAGGCTGATGTGTGATTTACTAATGTTGTAGGTAATCTGTGGTTGATCAATAGTGCAGCTCCATTGATCTTGTATGTCATTGTCAGTGTACTTGTCATGACGAGTTAATCAATCAGCCTGGGAACACAGAAAAAAATAACATACAGCCAGCCAGGCCATGAGGACAAAATGTCTACCAGAAATCATCCTTACAAAAAACAACCGACAAAACAAAATACAAAGTCCACTGAGCAGCTGTACTGCAGATTGAGCTTGACACAGCAAACAACTGAACGTTCCGGGAAGATTTTCCAAAGGTTTAGATTAGTGATGTTGCCCACACCCCCTCAGCGAACGTTCCCTGGTGGTAATTCGGGAAAGTTTTCTACTGAACTTCAGCGCCCCCAGTGGGAGGGACCGGCCATGACATTCAGTGACCGTGGTCACCACTGTTTCTGCTACAACCTCTGCTGACTTTAGTTCTGACTTTTTATAAAATTCTGACTTATGTGAGGGACTAAAATTCAGGATATCTCAGCTCATGTTGCTTCCTTTGTTTTGACAATCAAATAATCTCCTGTGAGTCATCCAGTTTTATTGGTGAGCAGCTGCCTGAAACTGTATAATACCAACTTTTAATTTTTAATAATATAAAGAGAGGCCTGTGTAGTTTTTATCTCATACATCCATGGATCATAAGAGTGAGAAAAAATATTTTAAAGGTTACCTGGGATTGGCTGATTTCTGTCATGTCGTCATTTCCTACTGTCAGTGCGTACACTTCCGGAAGAAGCGGAAGACAACAGTGGATAGACGTAGGTCGCAAACGTACAGATTTTCGAAGAAGAAAACAGAAACGGACATTTTGACTTGAGACGTGAGACTACCCGAAACCTAAACTGTCGACATGGTGAGTTACAGTCTCATTTTGTGCAGCGTTGACGGTGACGTTACCTGAGTATCACAGCCAGTTTAAGCTAGCGAGCGGCTAACAACAACACGACAGCAGCAGAAAGATGCCCTGTCATGATGGAATTAAAGTCTTACTCTGATGTAACCGACTCGAGCGGAGTTTCTTGAATAGTTGTCTTTTATCAACAGTGTTTTGTTCGTTCCACAGTTTTCCTTCCACATGTACGACCACCCGATGAACCGGGGATTTCAGAACCGCTTCTCCACTCAGTACCGCTGCTACTCGGTGTCGATGCTGGCAGGTCCGAACGACCGCTCCGACGTGGAGAAAGGAGGCAAAAGTAGGTTCCACTGTAGAATCAGCATCGAAGTTTCGTTACAGTTGAAAGTAACTGCCGCTTAAACGTTTGAGAACGAGCTACTGTTTGGCATCATAAGTAACATCTCAAGGATTCAGCTGTAAACATAGGACTTAGATTTAAACTGCGTTTGTGTCACCCGGTCGTGTTTGAAGACTTTACTGTTTATATCTGTTACAAATGGAAGTAATGTTAAATCTGCTTGTCCATTATGCTGTTAACTGAAGCATAAACAAGCAAATCAGTGGATTGTCCCTGATTTAATGTGTTGTATACTATTGTTTTGGTCAATTTCTATAGTTTGCTCACAGAGCTTTATCTCAATGTCGAGTGCAACCAGCCTTCTGTCATGCAAGCTATAGACCCTCATTCCAGCTCTTTCAGTTCAGATTGTTTTTAGATTAAATGAGGCACAGCTTTGAAAGATAGGCCGTATATATATTTTTAGGCACTTTTCTAGTCCTACTGATCACTAAAAGTGCTTTAGAAGAGAAATTCCCATTCACTCATGTCTCCATGAGCAGAGACTGCCATGTAAGATGCTACCTGTTCAGCTCTGATTCACATGTAAGCAATCAGGAGTGCATTTGGGCTCAGTTTGACATGTAGATTGCAGGTGCTAGTGATCGAACCAGCAACCCTCTGAACAGTGGGCTCGCACTCTGCATCCTTAGCCACATCTGCCCACAGATTAATCATGTTTTATTGCAGTTACTCTGTAATTTTCTGGTGTAAAAGGAGTTTGCCTTTGTTGTAAGGTGATTTTTTTCTCCTATCTTTATGCATTTTAACAGTGTTGTACTATTGACTCAGTTTTTGCAAAAATCAAATTTGTCAACACTTAGGTATTACTTGAGCTCTATGAGAAGATGGGAAAGGCCGATCAGATGAGTCTACTTGTAATATAAGCACATTGACACTTAACACCAGTTTCTGTTTTAGTTTGTATTACTTTCTCATCCTTGTCAAACATGTTTTAAGCGTGCTGTATGCCTTATATTACAAGTATGTGCTGTCTAAATTTACTAAGTTCTCGTTTTCTTTCTAAGTGGTTCTAGTACAGTCATAATAATGAACTAGAAAAGCCAAAAATTCTTAAGTCATCCGTACGTTCATCATGCGCGTTCAAAGTGTTTTAACTGACAGAGAAAGTTTTTATCTGATTTTGTTTGTGAGGGTTAGGGTTACTAATTATCATATTTCTTTTTTCAGTAATAATGCCACCATCAGCGCTCGACCAGCTCAGTAAGTGGCAGTCAAATTAAGCACATTGTCATTATTAAAGTTCTGAACGAACCTTCCGTGAATATTACCTTTCTTTCTCCTCCCCCCTTTACAGGCAGGCTTAATATCACTTATCCAATGCTGTTCAAGCTGACCAACAAGAACTCAGACAGAATGACACATTGTGGTGTTCTGGAGTTCGTGGCCGATGAGGGAATCTGCTACCTGCCACACTGGGTGAGAAGCAGTAAAAAATTTGCCGTCGATCAGTCTGCACTTAACCAGTGGAGGTGTAATTAAGAATTCTTAAATAGAAGAAGGCAAATAATATTGTTCTTTATTGTTATAAGTTATAATGTCATAATCATGCAGTCAGGAAGAAATTTGTAATAAAATATAACCTGTAACATAATTGATTTGATCTTAAGGATTCAGAGAACAGTGATGAAATCTAATTACATGCGTGTTGTTGTTTTTTGTTTTTTTTAACTGGGTCTAAAATGTTCTACGCTTCTTAACTTTAAAAGCCACTTTGAGTTCCAATCAAGGCAGTCTTGAGATTTGCTGTATTTTATTCTCTTCAGATGATGCAAAATCTTCTGCTGGAGGAAGGCGGTCTGGTCCTAGTGGAAAGTGTTAACCTCATGGTTGCCACTTACTCAAAGTTCCAGCCGCAGAGCCCTGACTTCCTGGACATCACAAACCCCAAGGCAGTGTAAGAAATACTTGTTAGGACCATTAAATTGACATGTTTCTAGATTTTGTGTTTTAAAAAAGTGATGAACTAAGTTGTCACTTTATTACAGACTGGAGAATGCTTTGAGAAACTTTGCCTGCTTGACAACTGGTGATGTCATAGCTATCAACTACAACGAAAAAGTAAGTAATTTTCTTAAATTGGACTAAAATTCGAATTTGATTTTGTTGTGATTTCTTTTTGGTGAATTCCACTGCTAATTCAATCTGTTTGTATGTTTCAGATATATGAGCTGCGAGTCATGGAGACCAAGCCAGATAAAGCAGTGTCCATCATCGAGTGTGATATGAACGTAAGACACTGTGTTATCATTAGCAACCGTGAATTATTTTGTTGTTGGGGTTTCCATGAGTCCTTAAGTCTAAAAAAAAGGGTCTAAAATTTCAGTAGTTTACATTTGGGGCCTTATAGTGTTTTAAAATATCCTAAAATATGATTTTGACAGGTCTTGAATTTTGGGGGATTATGAAGTAAACATTACTTTTTCTGAAAGTGTATAAGCTTCAGTGTCGCTTAAAAAAAAAAGAAGAAGAGCTTAGATTAAAGAAAAAATTATTGATCTTTTTTTTTTTTTTTTTAGCAAAACTACAAAACAAACCAAAAAGGAACCAATAAGCACTAATGCAAATTTTGCAGCCAGGGACACCCAGCCAGTGTGTGGTGTTGTGTTTTGGGTAAATGGGTTTACACAGTGTTTCCTACCATGTCTGCTTACAGTAGTATTAATTCTTTGAGTTAACTTTATTTTTGTCTAACATTAGTAAGTGCAAGTTCAGCAAAATTTGGCTTGACGTCTGTGCATTTAGTTTGTGTCTTAAATTGCATCCATAATTATCTATAATGTCTCAAATTTAACTTGTTGAAACCTGTAGAAACTTGTGATTGTACTTTCTACTTTTTGTGCTCTCTACTAATTTCCCTCTGGAATTAATAAAGTATTTCTGATTTATATTCTGATTAAACATGTTGTGACTTTGTGTCTCAGGTGGATTTTGACGCTCCTTTGGGTTACAAAGAGCCTGAACGACGACCTCCGCACCAGGAAGAACCAACAGTAAGGACCAAACTTAGATGTACCTGCACATTTTGTGTTCTGAACAATTTGATGAAATTAAATTCTTTACAGGAGGAAGAAGGAGATCCTAACAGCTATGCAGATATGGACACAGGATTCAGAGTGAGTAAATGATGCTGTGGTTTAGAGAGAAATGCCTTCATGACCACTGGTATCTGTGGTAATCAGAGCTAAAATGACTTCTAATCTGTTTCTGATCCTCAGGCTTTCACCGGCTCTGGCAATCGTTTGGATGGTAAAACAAAAGGGATTGAGCCCAGCCCCGCCCCTCTCGGCCCAAGTGATATCAAAAGGTGAGGAGATATTTAAAATGTAATTCATGTGTAAATTAAGTTGCCTGACAATCAAATGTTGTAACACAATGGTTTATTTGATATGACAAAATGGCATTTTAAGGTTTTTAGTACACAGCAGTCTATAGAGAGATAATAGAAAATGAAGGGAGAGACATGAGGAATGACAAAAAAGTCCAGGACTGGAATCAAGCAAAAGATTTTGAAATTCCTGGTCAGCACCTTCAGTTTTAAACCAACATGCTCTCCACACTAGGTATTTTTGGCCTATTACATATGTAGGACGAGGTTTCTAATGTTGAAGTAAATCTTCCATAGGTTGGCTGTAGGTAGGTTGGTGAGCTGATTTAGACAATGTGATGCAGTGAGGCCAGCCAAAAGTGTTGTAGATAGTGTGGGCACTGGGTAATTTTGTGTCATTTTTGTTGCTTTGTTGCCACAGACTGGTAACTATTGGTACTGCTGATGGAATGTGAGTGGCCACTACAGCATTGCAGCCTGGCAGGAAATTCCTTAAGACTAGAATATTATTGATATACTTGAAAAATAGCTGGGAATACTATTTTCTGTTACTACTAACCATACTGTTTCCACAACTGTATAATCTTCCATCTTTAGGATTCTTCAGGCCAGATGTCATCTTCTTGTGGCATCGCATGGTCACCTTCCTTATTTTCAAATGTAATTCATAATGTGAGCATTTAACCAATCGCAAAATGTAACACCAGACTCATCTCTGCTTGCAGCAGTAGATGGCCAGGATGTGTCAAAAATGCTATTCTTAGCACAAAGTTACATTAATTTACAGGAAAGTTAAGAGTTCAACACTGTGTGGCTTCTGTTGAGTCTTTATTTTACCACACACCACTAATCAAACCATTTTAACAGAGCTTAATCTTGAGTGTAATTTTTAACCTTAAACTCTAATATCTCATCCCACAGAGGCATTCCCAATCATGACTTCAAAATTGGCAGGATCACGTTTATAAGAAACTCGAGACCTCAGCCCAGGAAATTAGTAGATGATGTAAGTAATGTGAAGGATTTTATCATATGTTTTGTAAATATATAACTGTACTGTATTTGCATTATTGGAGTGCAGTTTCTGACAGTCTTTTCCAGCACAGTTTGTCATAGCACAGCCGGGCAAATTTATTGTGTGATTCATTCCAACGATATGTGGAATTCTCTAAAAGGTAATGCTCGTGCTGTAATTAACAATTCCAACTGTTTTAAAAACTCTTCTGATCCTCTCAGGATGACGCCTTGAACAGATTCATTGCCTTCTCCGGACAAGGACAGTCACTACGCAAGAAGGGCAGAAAGCCTTGAAGGATTTCAAGCGCAGAGACTTACTGATGTGCACAGACTCACCAGATCTATTGTCACCCATTACAGCACAGTAAAAACTGGCATGCAGATGCATCAGGGGTTTTTGTCTCTTTTAAATTGAGAGTTTTACTGTTGATTTTTGATATGTTAAAAAAAACAAAACAAAGGAAAAACCTAACAGTAAAATTTTGTTAGCCAGAAGCTGAGCTGCACCAAATGTCATCACTTGTAATTTAGCGTTCATAAGGCCAGGGTGACGGGTCTGAGCCAGGCCTGATATATCACATCACCAACACAAAGAAGTAAAGTACTATAATGGAGTTTTTTTAAATACTTTTCACTTAAAGCATACTCCCCCCTTTTCCATAATTGATCATTTTTACAGTTCACCTTAAATATGCTGGTAGTCATAGTCCCGTTCTTATGAAAAAATGGGACAGAAATATCTCTTTACTTTTGTTCTTAATAATAAAGAATTTTATTTTGTTTGGGTTATTTTCTGAGTAACAGAAATAATTTGCAAGTGTTTTTTCTTTTTTCTGGGTTAATTTATAGACAAATAAAGGACCGTTTTGAAATTGATTGTAGCTAATGACTTTTTTTGTTATGTCTAAGCCTGTACATGAACCGCCAAATGAGGCTGGAGTGTGGTTACGGAAACATGACCTTTTTCTCGTCTGAGTCAAATACATTTATTCAAGACTAAGTGGATTATTGGTTGGTTTTCCCATCCTTTCTTAGTCTGACTCACTTGATGTAGACTGGGATTATAAGCCTGGTATGGGGTGCCTGGCATTGTCATTCTTTTCCTCTTTCACTCCCCATGTAATTATTTTGTAAGGGAGCCAACACTGCACCATGACTTTGTGCTGCTCAAGAAAATTGTGATTGGTTTGAAGAAATACAACCAAGTCAAATTGATTTTCACCTTTAGCAGAATTGACATTGGGAGCAGCTAGAAATTTTTTAATCATTGGCACTGCGCTGTGGACATGGATTGTCTATCGGAGTCTAGTTTTAATTAAACAATTCAATGGCACAGATGATATTGCAAATAAGTCATTAATAACCTTTTAACACAAATAGATGACTTAAAAAAAACTACAAAGATTTAAAAGCCATAGAAAATGAAGAGAGTAGCTCTAAGCTTGTCATAGCTATGGTCTGTAAAATTATGGGATGTGCAATCATTCTGTCCTCCAGATATTCTGATGTTTCCTGTTCAAACGTGTTATAAAAAACAGCATTAGTGTGTCTTGTAAGTGCTTTAAAAAGTAGTGCTTTTATTGTGAAATTAAATCGAACCGGAACTATTGCACTTGCTCAAGTTAGCGCAGCTAGCGATGGACTGCTCTGGATCGACAACGTGGAGGGTAATTTGGCAATTATTATATTGTGAATTGTGTTTTTGGCTCGGTGTCCTGATTTCATTTCATGTCCTTTGGTTTCGTTGGTCCTAATAAAGAATAAAGTGATAAATTCGTACCAACTAGTCAGCAAGGTGATTAGCTATCGATGCTAAATTGCTAAAGTAGTGTTAACCTTAGCTAGCAATAAGCAATGTCAGACCGGGAGGTTTTGGTTTGAGCTGAAGCTGTCAGTTACTTTACGATACCTGATCCAGTTTTGCAAATTAATCAACTCGAACCATTTTAATTTAAAAGTACTTTTAAGAACAGTTCACACTGACGCTCGATCAGCCACTGCAAGCTGACATTCATTTAAACAGGCAGCCTCAGGGAGGTGCTGCAAGACAACTTGCTTTCGCATTTAAAAAAATGTAACTAGTAATAATTTTCCAACACTTTTTATAAATGTACAGTTCCTAATACATTTCTAACGTAGTTTTAAATAACCACTACTACTTAAACTCATTCGTATGACATTACTGAGATTTTGCAGGTCTATTTTTTTTTTATTCTAGGTGTTTCTGTTACAAAGTGGCCTGTTTCAAATTAGATTTTTTATGAACAGTTTTATATGATAATGTCTCGTTTTTTAGCCTCACATTACCAATTAACCGAGAGCAACAGTATTTTTTATTATGTGGTTGGACTTTCAGTGTCACTGAAGCATTTCACTGTGGCTATGGACCCACCAGGTTGATCCCTTTTGTATGCTTTTACATTACTTTCATTCTGTGGCCTTCGGATTAATGACAGATGCAACTAGGGACGTCGAACTGATGCAGTCATTCACGAGAAATTACAGAGAAGGTCAAAGTATAGTTTGTAAAAATTGGCTTGGTATCGATTCCCTCCTGTTTGTGCAGACACCTCGGGCCTGCGATGACTATTGGAGTGAATTCAGACATTGCAAAAGCTTGTGGAATCGTTTCCACCATTATTACACCTACGGTACCTCCCCATCCTGCCAGCAGTGGAAAGAGGACTACCATAACTGCAAGGAGTGGGAGAAACAGAGGAGCGCAGAGGCCAAGGTACAACTGCCACAAGTCTCATTGTTTACAGACCTGAACTTGTGATCTTTCGGACATGATCCAGGTTGTCTGAATGTTCTGAGGAGTCTAAACTAAAAGAGATACGTGGGAAATAAAATCAATATTGTTTGTTTTCTATTGCAGGAAGCTTTGCAGATAAGTGAGAGGAACAGATTGGCAGAGCAGAGAAAGTTCACTCCAGTGTGGAAACTGAGGCGAGACCCTCCCAAAGACTGGCACATGCCCCTAAACCAGGAAAAGCCTCAGGACTCCTGAAGTGTCACTGTTAACATGCTGTCTCTGTTCCTTGGTGGCCAAAACAAAGATAAGTGAGGACTCTTGAAGATTCTTGTAACTTCATGGACTTCACAGGACTTGAAATTGTTCAAAGTCACATGCTGGAGAGACTCATCACTTATCATTCATTACCGTCTCAATAAGTATTGAGGGAACTGCTGTATGAAAACTGGGATGTTCTTAAAGTTATAACAGTGGCTGGACAGTCTAGTTGTCAGTGATGAAGATGACGGTATCTGCTCAAATAGTGAATTACAATATGATCTCTGTGAAAGTAGTGTTGTGTTTCACAAGCTTGTGTAAATGGAAGAACTAGGGCTGAACGTAATGAGACGAACGGCAATGACTAATTGTTTTTTGGTCATTTTAGTTCAAGGAAAGGGTGACATTGGGTCAGGTTATGTGATAAATACCTATTTAAGATTTCATGTATTCCCCTGAATTAATGCTGTCTTGGATTGCTTTGATATGGGAGTATATGTACTGCATTACAGTGTGCTCACAGATTTTTATAAGCATCATACAGAAGAGTTGTCCCAAGTAAACCTGTCAGCATTTCTCGGTAATGTCACATGTATTGTCTTCAAAATTTTGTGGTCTCTGATACTGGGGATTATAGATTATTGATGTATTAGTGTGACAATTCACGTTCACAGTTGTAACCCATATAAAGGTGTACATTAGCAGTCTTATGCATTATGTAATTATGGTTTCAGCCTTAAACAACAAAAACTGTTCTGCACAAATGGGATCAATAAAAAAGTACATTTAATTTCTGTTTCACACAGGGATTTGATTGTGGGGAAAAAAAACAAAACAGTGTACAATTCAAAAGAGACAAAACGTTTGCTGAGGGTCCTTAACACCTACAGATGCATTGTGTTGAATGGCTGCTTCATGTACAAACAATTACAAACACACAGGTTGTATCCATGGTTGTTCCCTGTCCATCACTGTGTGTAAACCTTAGTGATGTCATTGTATTTGCCATCAGGAGCTTCATACTTGGACTTTGGCGGTGTGTAGGCGGGACCTTCATGAGTGAAGGGAAACATAAGGGGGTCTGGCTTCAGGGCTGCCAGGTAGAGCTCCTCAGACTCTAACTTCAACTCCTCCAGTGCCTCCCTCTGTGCTTTTAGAGCGAGTTCAACAGCCTGAACTTCAGCCATGTGCTGCTCCTGCAAGAACAAAGACAGATGAGCACAGCAAATGCAGCCTGCTAAGTGCACACGTGGGAGGGCGGGGGTCACAAGCAACAATTTCTATAAAAGCTTAAGTGACGGAGGTGTGAAGGGCAAGTGATGACCTGTTTGTATCGAGACCAGTCCTTCAGCAGCAGGGCACGACGCTCACTTTCTTCAAATGACAGCCTTGGTGCAGAGCGTTCCCTATTTAAGAGAGTAATACACACCAATTTATCGCACATTAAAGTCACCACAATAGAAAGGAAAGATCAAAGTAAAAAGTGAGTCTGAGAAAGATGATGTAAAGATAAAAGCATGTCCATAAAATGTTAGACCTACAACAATGTTGTGTTTTGATGCCTTTTTAAAATATTTATAAATCTGAAAAGCTATAATAGCCTTTAGCCATAGAAGAAAAACTTCATATACTTAATTAATGATCAGAAAGAAGTATGTTACCAGTCACAGCACTGCAGGTAAGTTAACAATGCCTCAACACATCTCTAACACTTGATTTACAGGTGACAGTTCTGACAACGGTCAAACGAACTACACCTTGTTTCATCCAAGCACTTGGCCGGTGTAATGAGGTCCTCTATGGGGATGAGCTCGGGTGGAACCTTCTCCAGCTTCTTCAGCTTTTTTTTCAGCCTCTCTCTTATTATCTGGTCCCTTCTTGGGTCCACTTTCTTCTTCTTTTTAGGCTCCGCTCTTACATGCAAAGAAAAACTCAGTGTGAGCACAACCACTTACAAGAAATATTTTGAAATAGATTAAGATGAAGTGCAGTACACAAAGATATCCAGAAAACAACCAGTATGAAAAAACAAAAACCAAAAAAAACTGGCACCTGTGTGTGTGTGTGTGTGTGTGTGTGAGAGAGAGCGAAAGAGAGAGAGAGAGAGACTTAGTTTGTTGAACTGGAGACTTTATTTTAATGATAATGTGCGTTATAGGTTATTTATTTAAAAAACAATGCCAATGTCACCATCAATTATGAGTACAAAATGTGCAAATTAAAATAATTTAAAAAAGGTGTGAGACAGCCTCACTTTAAAGAGGGCAACTAGATAAGCAATTCAGTTCAGGATCTGACGTCGTTAATACTGTGTTTTAATAGTAATTATTCCGTTTACGTTCCTCAACGTATGTGCAACTACTCATAATACAGACAACAACAACAACTGACACACAATGAACCTGGAACTTTTGAACCCCCTGTGATTCTGGGTCCTCAGGACATCTGATATACAGTCCAGCCTTTGTCATACCTCAGTGGTGCTGATGTCTTCAGTGTCATCGCTGATGCAAACCAAGGGCTCTGTACGCTGGGGTGATGTTCTCCCAACAGGAAGCTTTAAACAACACACAATAAATAAAATACAGGTAAACAATCCGCCTGCTGGACCAGAGTGTGCACGCTGGAATATCTGTCCCCACATAACTGACTCAGGAGCATTTGTTTTCTGAATAATTCTAGCTATGTTATCTCCAGGTAGCTAGCACCTTGTTAGCCACCAGAGTTCACATTGTTACGTTAAAGAAGCACTCACCTTGACGGAGCGGTCTGTCGGGAAAAAACCCGGCCGAGACAACGCGATAAAGTCACGGACATGTTTGTGTTTTGAGTCAATTTAATCTCATACTCGAGGTCACAGTTACCGAGATGTTCACATGTTCACATATCACTTGACTTGTCCCCTTGGTTGAGTGGAGGAACAGACGTGACGCGGGAAGATGACGTTGTCAAATGATCTCGTTCACAAATTCACGGTCGCACTTTCGACTTTTGTTGTTTGCGCAGAAAATGAAATAAATGGTAAAAAATGAAATAACACGGAAATATCAATACAAGTTATTTTTTGTGACATATCGTCGATTTTTGTAACAGTTTCTTTGCGTCTTAGTTGCAAGTTATTTGTAACATTTTGGTCGAATCTTTCTCGACGAATGAAAAGCAACCGGCAGCTTTATTTGGGGGAAAGGTCGCGGCTGTTGGTCGTGTCAGGATTTTTATTTACTGCGGACAGAGCGCTGCAAGAACATTTTGGAAGAACGTTTTGATCCAGACGGTAGCTGTTTGTTGAATCAACTTCATGGCGCTCCTCAGAGGTAAACACACACTTTTCAGTTTAACGTCAGTAGGAAGTTAATAAAGCGGTGCATGCATTGTGCTGCACCGCAGCTGTGCTGCTTTGCAAATTGTTAATGTGAGAAGTAAAGTTGCATTTTTTCTCTACTTATGTGATACTGTTTCATTATCAGTGACTTTAAACGAATGCCATCAATATAAAGTTGACTAGATCTAAACGTTAAAGTTAGCACTGCCCACAAATTGCTAATTAGGGGAAAGGTGACAAGATAGTATTTTGAGCATTACAGCTCATTACCTCTTTATCCATTTAAGTTTCATTTGTTATTATTTTAAATTATAATCTTATTTATTATTCTACAGCAATTTTCAAATCAGATTTCTTACTTAACGTCAAGTGAAGGAAGTGAAGCCAAATAACTAATACTAATTCAAAGTACTGCATTCAGTTTTATGTTAAATATGTATCAAGTGATTATACGTTTTGAACCTAAAAAACTATTTTTTTGAAAAGTGGTTTGTTATAAAAGATCTCAGATAAGTGGTGCAGTAAAAAAAAAACAACAACAATACAATACCCTCCTCTGACATTTGAGCTACAGTGTAAATGTAATTTCCACTATTGAGTGTATTTATTATTTTTATTGCTTAACACCAAACACAACCTTTAACACAATTCAGACCTTACAGTTTGTCACAGCCAAAGTTAGAGCTCAGTGCAAATGCAATGGCAGGTCAAATCATCATGCGCCTCCTGACGCCCATCAGAGGTTAGTCAGCAGTTCAGTGTTTGCTTAGAAACTTAAAGGCTTGACAACACTGTAGTTCACGATAAGGTAAGTATCATACTTATTAACTATGTCTCATTAGTGACTTTTTATTGCAGAACAATGTACATCATTGAAGCAATTTGCATTACATAAAATACTGAGAAAACAGCGAGCAGGGTTGGGAAGATTACTTTCGAAATGTAATAGGTTACAGATTACTAGTTAGCCTATTTAAAATGTAATAATGCAACTATTTCAGTTACTTTATGAAAATAATTTAACTTATTATGTTTGATTATTTTTTTGATTATTGATTTTTTAACATTTCTAACGAATCTTTTCATCTTTTAACCAGTTTTAAATGTTTCAACCAAGCAGAGGCAGATGTGGGGCTGAATGATTTAAAGAAGAGAACCAATCAAAGCCATCAGAACTCCATCAAACTTTACTTAAAGGCCTTGACTGGAAACAGCGAAAGACACTGTGCACATTAAAAACATGCAAAGCAACAAAATTAATATTGTTTAACATGTAGCCTAAGCTTTTTACAGAAAATACTCAGATGTAATTCTCTTTTTAATCATTACTGTTTTCAAAAGTAATTATGATTTAGTACATTTTTTTCTTACTAACTGTAACTGATTACAGTTAAATTTATTTAGTAATTAAATTACATAATTCCATTACATGTAACTAATTACTCCACAGCACTGACAATGAGTTCTTGGCAGTTCCAGAAATAAAATTAGCCGACCATGAGAATGAAAATTATGTATCAATATAAGGAAATTTGAGCTGATTGTCTCACCATATGATGGTGTGAGGTCATTGTTGCTGTAATAAAACCTTCTATTTTTCTGCAGGTGTATTTATTGTAGCTGCCAAGCGCACTCCGTTCGGTACCTATGGTGGCGTG
Source organism: Naso thynnoides (assembly GCA_029783665.1). Classification (NCBI taxonomy): domain Eukaryota; kingdom Metazoa; phylum Chordata; class Actinopteri; order Acanthuriformes; family Acanthuridae; genus Naso; species Naso thynnoides. The sequence continues at coordinate 15,366,236 of JAQLOL010000021.1, read as the reverse complement.
CTGAAGGATCACAGTGCAACAGACCTGGCTGAGCATGCAGCCAAAGCAGCCCTCGCTGCAGGAGGCGTTGCACCAGAAATTGTAAACAGTGTCATCGTGGGCAATGTCATGCAGGTAACTAAAATCGAGCAGATCAACAGCCCCGTCTAACTGATCACCACTACCAACAATGACATTACCTATGTTGGTACTTTTTCCTGTCTCTTAATCCACCTTCCTGATTTTAGAGCTCAGCTGATGCAGCCTACATCGCTCGTCATGTGGGTCTGAGGTGTGGCGTCCCCATCCCAGTGCCTGCTCTCACTGTGAACAGACTGTGTGGATCTGGTTTCCAGTACATCATCAATGGTGCTCATGTAAGAACTCCAACAAGAACAAAAACATTCAGGCAGAAATACAATTATCGAATGAACCTACTGTTTTACACTCAGTGGCCATTTTATCTGGTGCACTATCTAATGAAATACATTACGAAGTTTTTACAAAGTGCCTAGACATTCTACCATAGAGGTTAGTTTTGCAGTTCTGTAGTGTGTAGTGTGTGCTGGACTGTGTTACACTGAGGACAGAAAAGCTGTCAGTATAATATTGTCCAGTTCAACTCCACCTTTTGACTATGACCATTAATAAACATATAAATGAATTTGCACATTTCTGAAATGTCAGCAAAAACTGAACTTAGGAAGTTTCCTGAAGATGGATGTTATGGCAGAGCTGCTGTATTAAATTATTCATAATAAAGTGACCCCTAAGAGAAAGTGTTGAAAAGGTCTGGCGATATGTCTCAAATGACATGGTCTGTACTGTAGTCAAAACACAGTGATTCACATGTATTATTTGACCACAGTGAATTTTACCTTGTGTGTTTGTAGGAGATCTGCCTTAAAGAGTCAGAGGTGGTCCTGTGTGGAGGCTCAGAGAGCATGAGTCAGGCTCCGTATGCTGTTCGCAACATTCGATTTGGCACCAAGTTTGGATTCGATCTGAAGGTTGGCTTCTGGTTGATTTACTCTTTTCCTTCTGATTCCCAAATGCTGGAGTTGACATGAAGCCATGTGATGGCTGCTAACTAAGACAACTTGTTTTTTCTTCTGATAGCTAGAGGACACCTTGTGGGCGGGTCTGACTGACCTTCACGTCAAAATCCCAATGGGCATCACGGCAGAAAACCTGGCAGAGAAATACCAGATCACACGAGAAGACTGTGACAAGTATGCGTACCAGACGCAGCAAAGGTGGAAAGCAGGTGAGACAGGCTTCATTTTTTCATATTTTTAAAATTTGCTCATGGTCGTCCCTAAGACATAATAACACTGAAATGTGTTCCCTTTGAGAAGAGAGGCTGGTAGTTTATGGTTAAGAATTTACCTTTGCTGCTAAAGAAAACTCATTCTCAATAGTCAAATGTTAACTTCTTTCTGTCCACAGCTCATGAGGCTGGTTACTTCACAGCAGAAATTGCTCCCATTGATGTGAAAGGTAAGAAGGGCAAGGTGCCCATGGCTCAGGATGAACATCCACGTCCACAGACCACGGCGGAACAGATGGCCAAACTGGCTCCTGTCTTCAAGAAGGGAGGGACCGTCACTGCTGCCAATGCTTCAGTGAGTTCATGCCTGAGGTGCTGACTCCTCCTCAGCACCTGAGGTGATCCATTTCCTTTTTTTTTTTTTTTTTTTTTAGAATCAGTGAGCTTCAGACAAGAGATACGTTTTTCTTCAAACAATAAAAATGATTCATATTTTATCTTCAAAATGTAATTGAAAAGCTGAAAATGAACCTTTATTCTTTCAATTTCAGAGTTTTAATGTAACAGTAAAGTTGTAATATAAATATCCTGCAGCTATCTTTACTTCTACCATGAGAAGTTACATCTTACTAAATGTGAGTCTGTTTTCATCTCCAGGGTGTATCTGATGGTGCCGCTGCGGTAGTCATTGCCAGCGAAGACGCTCTGAAAGAACACAAGCTCACTCCACTGGCCAGAATCGTGGCCTATCATGTGTCAGGCTGTGACCCGAGCATTATGGGAATTGGTGAGTGAATCTTTGTTATCATGACCTTATTTAATCCCTTTCTAAATTAAAATTAATAAATGACCAATCGACTGTTGTGAAATCTGACATGACTAATTACAGCAAGGATATCTGTTTTCCTCAAATCATCTCAGGTCCTGTTCCAGCAATCACAGAAGCTCTAAAAAAAGCTGGTCTGACTCTCAGCGACATGGATCTTGTGGAGGTTTGTACTTGCGAAAGAACAATCTTCGTGACATATTTAAAACATGAGTCCACCAGAAGCTCACTGGTTTTGCTGCTGGTTTTGAGCTTCAGGTGATTGTTATGGCACCATGTGATGAAGCTCTCCATCAGTCCTCTGTGAAAATATCTCTCACTCCAAATTATTCACTGAAATCATTCATGTCAGTATTGTGATAACTTTCTTTTCACTCAGAAAAAAATGCACTTAAAACTATTAACTAAAAGTTATTAAAATTATTGAATTAAAACTTCTTTTATTAAAGATCACAAGGTGCTCAATACTTTTTTGTAAGTGGTCACAAGTCAATAAAGCTTTGAAAAAAATTTAAAACTATTACATTACTTTCCTTTTATAACAATGTGTTGTATTTATTACAGATGTCTTATGCTTTGAATATAAAAAAACAACATAACTGTAATGTAAATAGTATCTACAGCTGTCAGATAAATTTTGTGGAGTAAAGAGTGCGGTATTTTGTGTAGCTTTAAGTAAAGCTTAAAATGGAAATACTCAAATAAAGTAACCACAAAATTGTACTTTAGTGTAGTACTTGAGTAAACATGACAAATCACCGTTTTTTGTTTTTAAAGTCATTACTTAGTTGTGTCACTGATAGTATTGTCTTTGCCCAGGTGAACGAGGCGTTTGCCCCTCAGTACCTGTCTGTTGCTAAGGCTCTCGGTCTGGACCCGGAGAAAAGCAACGTTAACGGTGGAGCTATTGCCATCGGACATCCTCTTGGTGCCTCTGGAACGCGCATCACTGGCCACCTGGTTCACGAGCTTAGGTATTTTATATGTGCAATATATCTGAGGTCATGTCTGCATATTAAGTAACTTTCAATAATGAGCCTTTTTTTTTTTCGGCAGGCGACGAGGAGGCAAGTATGCTGTTGGCTCTGCCTGCATTGGTGGTGGTCAGGGCATTGCTATCATCCTCGAAAAGTGCTGATCGGAGAAGCTGCAGATATCAGGAAAGCTCCTTTAGAAGGATGTCTACGGCGCAGATCACTTGCAGAAAATAACTTGGAAGTTGATCAAACAGTTGACATGCTAAAAAGATTGAAAAAAAAAACAACTTTCACATATAAATGACATGGAGCAATGCTGCTCAGGGTTTCTCTGGTACACAAAGAAATGTATCACTCAACGTTTCTTTTTTCCTGCCCTCTTGTTGATTCTGTCAGTCTGTTTATTCAAAAATTTATCAGTCCAGTGTTGCCTTGGATGCCCTGTTGAGAAGATGAGCTGACTCATACTTTTGTTTAAGTACACGCTGTACCTCAAGTACACAGCTAGGACTTGGAAAACATTAACACATGTAGCACATAAGTAACTAAGGGCAGTTTGTGTTTAGTTACAGGTAGGCTCAATGAACAGATGTTTGCCTTAAAACTTTCTGATCACTCCATTGTCAGGGATCAGTGTTGCTAAAAAATATATGTGACCTGTGATGGCTCCAGGAAAAACTGTTTTGTATTTCTGTCTCAGAGAATCTCAATAAATACATTTTTCAAACAAAGATGTGAAATTCCACTTTTAAACTGATAATGTCCACCAGCCTTTGACCCTCGGCCCTTCTCTCTTGTTCAGCAGGGAATTAAGATTTGACAGACAGCACTTTTATTGTTGTAGTTTAAATATTTTTTTATTAAATTGTATTTAGTCTTGTCTTTGATTTTATTTTAATCCCCCAAAAATTATAATTAGCGTTTAAGAGTGTTAATTATACTGTTACATACTAAAAAATGTATAATAAAATTGATAACATAAAGCAATAGTGAAAGGATGGCTGAATGGGTCATTTCAGATGTTGCATATTTATGTATTTAAAGTAATTTTTGGATCTTAGCCCTCTGAAAGTTCAGTAAAATGTTCTATTTAAAAACATAAAAACCAAAGTTAAAAAAAAAAAAAGTCCTAAAAAAAATACTCAGAAAGCATGAAATATG
>JAQLOL010000021.1:15350252-15361663 GCA_029783665.1 Naso thynnoides | reverse complement strand
AAAAAATACTCAGAAAGCATGAAATATGCTGAAAAATATTTCACAAAAAAAAAATCAGTTTTATGCTCTGCTGTGGCAGAATATTCTGTTAACCCAAAATCAAGCTCTTAATAACTGACTACATATTTTTCAAAGGGAATAAGGCCTCAGTAGTAATGATTGCATTATGAGCATATTACATTTATTTAGATATATATGAAAGCAATTTTAAAAAAGGTAAAATCAAAGTTGGAAACAGTTTTTGGGGGGTATCAGTTTACTCTGATTAGAACGGAGAAAATATGTGAAAGACTACAATGACCACCAATACTGCGAGACGACGCAACTACGTCAACGTCGTCGGGCAACGTCCTTATATACGTCACTTTCCCGGATGTCGGTCTTTTTTTCATAGCCAAGGTAGGAGATCCTTGCTTTCGTGTTACTGTTGAAATAAAATCTGTTTGCATCTGTATCTCAAAATGAAAATACACTTTTCAAATTACAGGAGATTGATTTGTGTACTTAGATGATGTATTTGCCATCGATATTGCCATGATTAATCCGTCATGCTTCTGTAATAATGAGCAGTTTGGTCTATTGGTTGTCCTAGGCCGCCGGCTAGCTTCTGTGCTCTCCCGTAACTCTCGCTAGCTGAGTAACTACACACGTGTCGTGCTGTGCAACGCCGCACTGCTCTTAAAGTTTTTTGTCAAAATGCTAAATTGTTATTTTGAGAACATAGATATGTGGCTACCCAGTTAAGCGATTCTTCTGTGCTGTGTTGCTAACTGCTAGCCAACGTTACTTGTCATGCCTCATTGAGGCTAACGTTAGCTGTGTTGTGTAGCAGTAACGTGAGTGAGTCCAAACCAGAGTTAACGCTAGTTTGATAGCACAAAGCATAATTGTCAGGTTTTCCGTTCTTTGTCAATGCGTCATGTAATGTGGCGGTGATGTTCTCCGCTATTTACCGTACGAATTCAGAATCGTAACATAAGCTACTCAAGCAGCGTAGCAATCATTGATTTTCTGTAACATAAGTGTAGTACTTGAAATAGTGTACAGTGCACTGATCAAGGTTAGATATTGTTATTATTCAAAATCAGCTGTGAAAATAAAATCCAAACATTGCACTAATTTGTGTACTAAAATATGTTTCATTCTGGCTTGTGTCAGATGGCAGAAGGTGACAAGAAATCTGCCAAGAAGAAGAAGCATGGGAGCCGGAACCCGGTTCTGGCCCGGAGTATCGGCCGGTATTCCCGTTCCGCTATGTACGCCCGCAGGGCCATGTACAAGAGGAAAGGCAAGACCACAGAGACCAAGGTAAGGCCAGACTCATGACACCTGACGAGATGAGTGAAGAGCAATTTGGACATAATTTGTTGATTTTGTTTTTTGAAAATGCTCTCGTTTCAGATGGAGAAAAAGATTAAGGAGAAGCCAAGGGCCACAGTTGTCAAGACTGTCGGAGGAGACAAGAATGGAGGCACTCGTGTTGTCAAGCTGCGCAAGATGGTTAGTAATGTTTATTTGTTGTCCTTCTACTTCAGATTTATGTATGTGCTCGTCTTTGTCGGAATTTGCAGTGAATCAAGAATGAAATACTTGTTTCTACTGCAGCCTCGCTACTACCCCACAGAGGATGTTCCCCGCAAACTGAAGAGCCACGGAAAGAAGCCCTTCAGCCAGCACAAGAGGAATCTGCGTTCCTCCATCACCCCAGGAACTGTCCTCATTCTGCTGACTGGTCGCCACCGTGGAAAGGTGAGAAAATATTGTAACACGTCTCCATAACGTGAATGTTCTAATGCTTTAGCAGAAATGACATAAAGATAATCACCAAAAAACCATATAATTCCAGTTTGTTGGGAAAAACTTTGCTTCCAGGTCTAAAACTGGATAATCTCTTAAGTTCATTATTTGTATTAAACTTGTCTGAGTGATACAGGCCTTGATCATTATTATTAATTATTGTATTGGTCATCATCTAAAAAGTCTGTGTTCTCCATGTGATTTGTAAAATGAAGTTAATAGGTTAGTTTAATTTCACGTAAGGAATTACGTTTAAAATTCTATACTAAATTTTATGTAGTAGTAGTTTTGCTTGTGTATATTTAAATATATCTCACTGGCATACCATGCAGACCAGATCATTGGTTGGACTATAGAAATCATTACACCAAGTCATTGATAGATTTCTGAGGTCTGGAAGATTAGATCATAAATAGAATGATGGAGCATAACATGATTTTCATCGACAATCAATTCATTTCACATACTAGGCTATCATAGTGGAATGCTAGTCATCATGGCATCGATACTGACTCACAGTTAAACTTAAAATACGCCCACAATTTACAATAAGAGTACAACTAAATTATCTTGCAAGTAGCTGGATTTGGAGATGTGATCTTGCAAATTTCTTACAAGGCTTTAAACTGTGCCTTAGTGTTAATATTCAGTCAGCATCCTATGAGCAGCTACTGGCAGCTCTTCTGATTGGCTTTGGAGAGTTTTGCCTACGGCTCTACTACTAGTATGTCATTTGGTTGATTTAATTGGTGTGAGTGATCCTGTGGTAGATGGAGATAAACAGATGGTTTGTTCAACCACCTGCCTAATATTTATTTTGAAAGTACCTTTACTTTTCCATACAGTTTTCAAAGGGTTCTAGCCCATCAGATAAAGAGTTAACATTTGAAAATGGAAAAGCTAAGGACAAGAATTAAAGTGTGTGTAAATGTAGATTCATACTAAAGTGATCTCTCTAAGTTGTTACTGTCGACCCACTTAAACAATGTGGCTATGTCTACATCTGCAAAGAACCTGCCCTCTGCTGATATTGTCTGTTTGCATTTGATGGGTCATTCTGGAGTGTCAGCCTTCGGGTAGTGGTGCATTGCTCACAGCCAAACGGCTTGAGATGCAGCGACCAGTTTACATCGCTATCTTGTTTCTCTCTTCTGCTTTTTGTGTACACACACACACACACACAGCTAAGAGGCAAACAGAAGAATAAAGTGTGCGTTCTGGTTTAAAAAAAATCCATCACAACATCCGGCATTGCGGCACCTTCCTGCAAGGTTGGCGGAGGTGTGGGTGTGTTACTGGAGGGTGTACATTGGAGACTTAATTTTACGCCTTTTAAAACCCTGAATAGTGCTCAGAAGAGTCAATGCAGAAAATGGAAGACTTTGCTGAAGGAAACACCACCTGTGTCATCCTACATCATAGTCTAATCCTGTGTACATCATTTTAAAACAGTAGTTGTATTTTTACTGATTGATAGCATGCTGGACCTGTCCTCTCTCCTACTATCCTAGTTTATAAACAATGCTGTCATCCGCAGCAGCAGCAGTAGTTTTGTTATCAAAAAATCGGTCTTGCATATTGTGCTTGAAAATATAAAGCATGCTGGACACATCTCCATAATCACACTTTCAGCACCACAGACATTGTCCCTCCCACTCTCAAATGCTACATGGGCAAGTTATAGAAGCAAGTGTGCCCACACACACTTTGAGCAGTGGCTGACCTAAATAATGTTTCAGCCGTAGAACTGACAGGCAGAGAGCCCTCCCGATAAAACAAATCAAGTAGAGTTATATTCCCCCAGTCGAAATAGCTGAGCATGAAAGTGGAGTGCAGCGTCTGATCGTTTTTATCGGAATAGCACAGTATCGATGTTTTATCCTTGGTGTTACTGAACTCAGGATTTGTTTGATAGACATCCTTGCTTTTTCAGGCTCTAAATACATATACTGGGTGATGCATTGATTGTTAGCCACCACTAAAAGTACAGTAGCTTTTTGCTAATGATACATGTTTCTGTTTTAGCGTGTGGTGTTCCTGAAACAGCTCTCAAGTGGTCTCCTGCTTGTTACCGGTAAGGATTTCTGATTTGATTATTTAACTCTTTTAAACGCAATACTAGAATCTTTTATAATTCTAAGCGTTAGCACTGTAAGCAAGTTTATCTCTTACACATCTTTTCTAACGTGTGGGGGGGTTTTTTTCTGCATACTTCTAGGCCCTCTTGCTGTGAACAGAGTTCCCCTGCGCAGGGCTCACCAGAAGTTTGTCATCGCCACCAACACCAAAGTTGACATCTCTGGCATGAAGATCCCAAAAACGCTCAACGATGCCTACTTCAAGAAGAAGAAGCTGAGGAGGCCCCGTCACCAGGAGGGCGAGATCTTCGATACAGAGAAAGAGGTAGCATAACTTGGGTATTAACACGTTTTGACTATTTCAGTGGGACGTGGTCCTCCAAAGTTATGATTCTTGACACGCTGTTTTTTTCATGTGCAAAATTGCAGAAGTACCAGCTGACAGAGCAGAGGAAGGAGGACCAGAAAGCTGTTGATTCTCAGCTCCTGCCCCTCATCAAGAAAGTTCCTCAACTGAAAGGATACCTGCGCTCTTCTTTCTGCCTGTCAAATGGTGTCTACCCACACAAGCTGGTTTTCTAAATGTTGTAATAAAGACTTAACACCGTCTTTGCTGTGTCTTGCCTCATTTATGCTGATAGTGTTGATAGAGCTTGGCCATTGACAGTCATTAGCTTGCAGCCATTTCAGCAACGTGGATTTCCAGATCTCATATGGTACATTCAGCTCGTTTTACTGCTAAAGGTGTCTTATGTCTGAACAATTTCATGCAACTGACTACAAATGAACATCAGAACTAGGCTCAAAGCAACATTCAAGGTCAATGCTGCTCTGAAATAGCTCCCAGCAGTCTGTAGTGAGTCATACTGGCCTTTTTGACCTCAGTGTATTGTAAGACACTTTCCTAATGTGCCTGAGTGTTGTACTTGACTTTCAAGGTTTGAGGGATGAGAAAATGTCATGCATATGGGTAGAATGGATACACTGTCTCCTGCAACTCCATAACTTGTTTTTGTGTTGAATGAAAGTGTGAAGGAAATGACCACACTAGGCATTGGAACCAGACAGCTTGAAAGCTACGCTTTAATTAAAAAATGACATGTCTAGGGTAACAAGACAAAAATAAATACAAGTGTTTCCTCTCTTCAACATGGCCACGTTTTTTTTGTTTTTTTGTTTAATCCTCAAAAACATAACAGGTAGAAAGCAGCACAGAAAAAGGCAGCGGCCCCTTGCCAAGGAATGATAAGTGCCTTTGTCGATTCAGTCAGTACTGTGTGTATGGTCAACTGATGTTGAGAAAATGCATTCCTCAGCCAGACTTGAACAGCAGAATGGCCACCTGACCCAAGTAGAAGTAAATGAAATGCTTGGTCTCATGAGTCACATAGCTGCCAAAGTTTCTCCCAACGATGCAGTGCCAGGTGGGATTATATTTCTTGTCAAACTCCTGTGAAAAACAAAACCATTTTTTGTTAGACCTGTGTGGACAACAACATTGGATGAGTAAGCAAAAGAGACATCGCCTTAAAGTACAAGAGTACATCGCGTAATGAATCATGGTAGATCTTCAAGAGAGAAACAAGTGACAAACTTTCAACATGTGATTTAAAAGTTAGGCTTCATGAGATTGTTGTAGCGGGTAGAAATGAACTGTGCTTTACTTGCCTGACTGCTCACCATTCTAAGCTAAGAGTCAGTTTTGTTTTTTTGTTATTGACTAGAAATACATAAAGTTTTGGCTTTAATGTGAGGCAGGGCGTATCCCAAACTTCAGTTGGGTGATACATGTGGTGAGGATAACATCTGGGATTTTGTCCATTGTTACTCTTGAAGGTTTGTCTACTTCAGACTAATCAATTAGGTTAACAACCAAGTGATCAATTTTGTATCTTAGTTTTATTATACTTAAGTGACTGATACTAAACAAATTAATACATTAATACTTTTAGTATCTTATTTGTCAAATATTGTAGCATGAAACTTGCCAAATAAATAAATATACAAAAAACAAATACTGACAATTCTGTCAATATCCCCAAAATGTTAAACCTTCCACCGGCTCAGACTTCCAGGAGACATACACAAGTCTTTCAGTCTCTCTGCCACTACGGATCCAGATGTGAGCCTGTGGCTGCTGTGGGACACTCAGTCCAAGAGGAGCAAGTTTCAACAGGAAGAGTGAAAACAATTGGAAACACCAGACTGGGTGTGTAACATGGTTGAGTCACACAGTGATTGGTCAGTAAGTGGAAAATACTTCTACATCATTAGATGTAGTCACGTTACTTCAAAAGCTGTAAATGTAATAGAAATGACGAAACTGTGCTCACAAATCAAAAGGTTAAAGTAACTCTGTGGGAAACCTACTCTGTGAACTGGACTGAATGAAAGATGTTGGATGCGTCTGCAGTGGTTTTTACCTTTTTGATGTAAGCAGCGATGTCTTTCTCGATGTTGTACTTCTCCAAGGCCTGTGTGGCACACTCCACGGCGTCCTGCTGCATGTCCTCCGACATGTCGGCATTTTTGATCACTGCCTTCCTTTCAGACATGGTTGCCCTGGGAAACCAAAACACAGTAGAGGATTCATCATCGTCACAGGCGCATTGGCACACACACAATGCAATCGACTCTAGACCCTGAGCATCCCAATAGTCATCATCGATTAACTTGAACGGCACAGCATGAATATTATTAAGGGTTGTATCAGCAAGTAAAGAAAAAGAAATGATTTGTTAGAGACGAAGCCGTCCATAACGTTACATAATAACCGACACATTTGATCGGAATTAGCCATTTCTACAAGCGTTGCATAACAACCTCCATCACCGGCAAGCTCGCTGGATGCGCGCTCTGCGTAGTTTCTATGGATACGCAAGACATTTAAGATAATCTTCACAAATTACGAGAGGTTTGAGCGAGAATCCAGTGAAATTTGAGGCTGCTAAATGACAGCACATTTCTCCAACTAACGTTTGCGTTCCCTTCTGGAAAGTAACTTTGGCGAAAACAAAATTTATCTACCTTAACGTGCAAGAATCCACAGTTAACGAGCCATACTCGTGAAAACGCGCCGCTGAGCAAAAACAGGACTTTACATCAACGTCTGAAGTGAGATTTAATGAGGAGGAGGATTTACAAACAACCGCGGCACATGCATATTTAGCGACTATGAGCTGTTGATCAGCTCACGTTAAAGACCGTTAACTAGCTGCTCATTCATCCCGCAAAAGGCAGAAACAACGTCTAACGTTCACATTATGCACAAATGTTGATATTTCAGTAACATTAAAGAGACAATAAATTATCATTCTTAGTATATCCGGCATGCAAAATGTTTAATTTTACCTTCTAGTCTCACGTTAGTGTTTATCTAGTTTCAAAGAGACGACAGCTCCTGTAGCGACAACTCCCGCGAAGTGGTTGACACAAAAGTAATGTGGGTGTGTAGCGGTAAGAGACTGCTGCCTTGACGTCTTCCCATTGGCTGATAATAATGCATACCCTGCTGTCATTGGCTCATTCAGGCCTATCTTTCCGGTTTTTCTCCCTGCATTTTATTTCAAACCATCATGCTTTGCGGCCTGGTCGTTGCCGAGGCAACCATTGTAAATAACCGCTTCTGCCAAAGCTTTTTAGCCTCGCTGATGATACAATCAGTACAAGTTGTTTAATAAAGTGATTAATATGATTTTTTTTCTTTTCATACATCATGTAGCGTAGAAATTATGTTATCCTAAATAGTTTTTTTTTAACCCAAAGTCAAAGAAATTCTGATGCGATGTTTTGCTGCAAAAACGTGTCTTATCACTGTCACAGCAAACGTTTCCTGTAAAATATAATAACATGTTTTTGAAGAGGGAAACTTAATGTTGTCAAGCTGTCAGAAACAAAAGTCTAATCACAGACACTGTAGCCTTTGGGCATGATAGAATATAAAAGTGGATCATGTTTGGGGGCTATTATTATGTTAGGCAAGAAAGCCAACATTTCAAGGGTTATTTCATAGGCAACAAACTGAAAAATATGCTGATGTAGCATCCAATGGTTCTCTTTTAAAAATAAAAACTAAAAAAAAATTTTTTTTTTGGCCAAATGTGATGCTCAAGATGTTACTATAAAAAACAACTCGTGCGACATACAAAATATACAGTTAGTTGGCGATATGGCTTGCACCCTGTGTCCAAAGTTTTGTATACCTCAGCAGATTTATAATAATAATATAATAATGATAATTTTCCATCTGCTAACAGAAAAGGTTCTTGTGTTGCAAGAAAAAAAACATGATGTTTCTTACTGTTGAAGAGGAGATCACATGACCTCTGGTTTTAGGAGAGCTCACTGCAGCGGCCACAGGTGCATCGATTGAGCACCTCACCGGCTGCTTTGAGTCGGAGCTCTGCTCAGCTCATTCACTGCCTGCGCTGCGGCTGAGATGGTCTGTTTCTTTGTTCCTCTCCTGAGTGCTTGTTCATTTAAGTGTGACATTTCAGTTCATGTTTGGTTGTATTCATTGAACATTGTATGTTTCACATTGTATGTTTCACCTTTAAGTACATTACCATTGATCAGTTAAGATATTGTTTTTATACTGATCCTCATCATAATTTGAGTTTACTGTGCCAATTGATTTATTTTAATATAAGTTGAATATCTATTTGTTAAATTATATAGAAACCAAGCCACTCAACTTGTTTAACCTGGCTGTGAGAAACAAACACTTAAAATGGGGATTTGCTGACTGCCTCTTCACCTTTGATCATGCCAGTTAAGTCTCACCCATATATTCTTGACACTTGAACTGTCAAAATATCCATCCTGCTGGGAGCATCCTGTTTTCATGAGAAAGGCCTACAGAAGGCTATTTGTACATTATGCCCACAATAAATACACCTTGAGTTTCTAATACAGAGAAAATGAAATAATATTTTTAATATTTTACAATGTTTATTTCCCATACCTGCAGAAAGTTTACAGTTTGATAGAAGCAGCCCAAGCAAACCCACAATTCTGTAGCTTCAAGTATTTTTTTCACCTACATATTTTCTGTAACTTAATCATCCACATACTAAACTGAATAACAGTCTTAATGCATATACACAAGTTGCATTACAAATTTTAAAATGTAACACCAAAATACTGTGTTGGGGTTATATGTTAAACTTTAATACTTTGATCTACCGCTTCCCTGAAAAACAGAGGCTACAATGACGTCCTGATGTAACACACACGTAATCACTCACACAACCACAGAAAATAAATTCAAGTCTGACAGCGTAGCAGTCACATCCACACCTAAGTAGCTGAGGAAAATTAAGGATCTCCCTTGTCTCAACAAAATTATCATTACATCCAAAATTGGTGTTCATAACTAAAAATTGAGCCCATTGACCACAAATATTGGATCCCCCCCCCCCCCAAATTCACTTGTTTGCAAGAAGAGAAATTCTAGTGTGGAAAAGATGTATTTGTGACACTGCTGTGCTGTCTGCATATGTAACAACTCTACCTTAGAACACATTTGCACAACTTGGCCCCAAATGTTAAAAGGCACTACTGTCAAAATGTATTGTGGATAGCGGTCTTCATTATTTATGATGGCCTCAGAAAAAAAAAAAAAAAGCATAAGAAAAACCAGTTCACATTGAGAATGTCGTAATCCTTTCTGGCTACATGGAATATTACATGTAAACATCTGGTAAAAGTAATAAATTACTGTTGGGCATGATTTACAACCTTGCTTAAAAAGTGAACCTAATAGCTTTCACTAAGATGCATTACCATACAGAGAATAAAACCTAAAGTTTAAAAAAACAAACAAACAAATTCTGTTGTACATTAATTGGAGGAGAAAAAAAATGCCTGGATTATAATTTAAATTCTTTCACAGTTGTTTTCCCTTTTTTTCACTAACAAAGTCAACTGGTATAGATAAAAAAGTGGCACACTAACATGCAAACACACATCTTTACACATGCATCTGTTTTTGTTTTGGGAAAAGCTGTAGCATTGAATACAGATGTAACTGCCAGCTGTCCTCTGCGTCACTCGCTGCGGTCCTTCGGTTCTCTGTACCTGTAGTGGATGTACTCAAAGATGTCTCTCTCACTATCCACCAACAGAGGCTCCCCTGCCACACCTACAGCAGATCCACAAACAAAAAATAGGCAAAATTAAAATGTGAAAACAAATCATCGTATAGTGACTGATGACAGAAATCAAACATGGCAGCAGCACGGCTCATTACGATATTTGGTCATATTTAACTGAGACTCACCAGTGACGCCAAGTGGTCGAATGGTGTACTCATTAAGTGTGAAGCCCTTCTCTAGGGCATGAGCTCTCATGTTTTTATTGAAGATGTCACTTCCAGTGAAATACAGAACTCCACAGTAGTACTGGTCCTTGGGAATTAACCTGGGGTGGGGGTTAGGCAGAAAGGACAATTAGCAAGAACAACAACTGATTAAAGCAATAAATAAATACAAACAGAAGGTTGTCTCTTCACTGTTCTTGTATCCAATTATATTTTACTGGACTTGTTTGGTATTTTGGTTGGTTTGAGGGATTTTTCTTTATTAGAAGGTCACAGATTTGATACTCTCAACAAACATATGTCAGGAAAAATCTAATCTTTTGGAATCACAACAGAATTACAATTTATTCCCACCCTGACTGTGTCCATGTTGTCTATTTATCCATGTTGTCTATGCATGAATGTGTTAAATGCCTAAACTGTAAATGTTAAGAGCAATGTAAAGTAGAGCACCTGATATCAATACGCCTGTGAAGGTATTCTTCCTCATCTTCATCACTCTGCTGCAGCTGGCAGACCCCCTTGAAAAACAAGATCCAGCAGATTGTCACCACACATAACGTGCTTCATGAGTTGTTTACAAACTGTGACACCAATCACAACAACAAACACACAGCTAAGCACATGAGAGAAAATAAACTAAGGCCTCACCATGAACTTGGTGTCTCCTTTGGACAAAGTGTCAGTCACGAAGCCAATGGACTCAAAATGATCAACAACCGAATGGAGGAGTCCGGGCTGCAGAAGAAGATTAAACAAACTGCAATTAACGGCAAAACAGTGCACTTCGAGGAGAGGAATTCAGCTACAGCAGAGAACAGTCTTACTTGCTTCTCAGTTTCAGAGGTGTAGTTCGGGTGGGTCAGCAAAATATCAATATCACCACTCGATGCAGCCCCTGTAAATTATAAATATCATAATTACTTTTGAACCTCTTTCATTAACTGCACATAACCTGTGGTTACACTTTAAGGGAAACATTAACCTCTCCTGTAGCTTCCACAGATTGTTCCAATATATTCTGTGTCAATGTCCTTAAGCTCTCCAAGGATGAGTGTCTAAACAAATAGCACAATGTCACATCATATGATAATTAAAAAATAATAATAAAATAAAAAATATACACACACACACACACACACACACACATATATATATATATATATATATATATATATATATATATATAAATTTTAAAAAGCAACAACTTTCTTTTA
>JAQLOL010000021.1:15319197-15342693 GCA_029783665.1 Naso thynnoides | reverse complement strand
TATATATATGTATATATGCTTGCAAATCTATATTTTTCACCAACAACAACAATGAACAACAACATCCACGATGGATTAGATAGACTATCAGGTGTATTTGACTGATATCAGATATCCACGATCAAACACTCATTGTGCTACAAAGATTACAATGTGAACACAAAGTACACATGTAAAACATGATAAATTTTTTTTGTGCTCAAAGTCAATTACACAACGGCCCCGCCCTCGGCCGGAGGTGTGACCTGCGCGTGCCCAGTCCGCGTGTCTCTGCTTTCTCCTTCACTGTGCCCGCTGCACTGAACAGCGCTGTCCGAGCCTCCACACACCACCCCGTCAACAAAGGTAAGAATAAACTGTCTCCAGCATATTCTTTCTTTCGAAAAGTGGTCGTCTTATGTTGGGAAACCTGCACGACAAATTGTTGTAGCTGTCAGCTGTGAATAACCTGTCAGTGAAAGCCTGTGGTCGCACATAAATAAAGGGGTGGCAGCGCAGCAGCAGCGAGGCTTGCCAGGGTTTTGTGCCAGTCCAGGCTTGTGTGACTCATTAGTTTGTTTGAATTCACACGTATAAAGTGAAAAACTGAAACGGAAAAAAATTCCCACAAAGGTTTTACTGTCCAAAATGTGTTTTTGCGAAATGTAACAGTAACAGCAAGGACACGAAGGGAGTGCCATTTGTTGAAAACGTTATAAAGTCACGTATTTTTTATCATTGCATTTCAACACCCATAACGCCATAGCTAAAGAAAAATGTTTTCTGTCTTAAAAAGTGCTCTGTCGTATTGGTAACCTCTTGCTCGTAACTGACATCTTACGCACTCACGAACAATGGAAACCAGAGGCAGACGCATCTGGCAAACGTAATACTTGTTCACTTATGGGACGTGGTATGGCGTCGCGATGTCGTAAAGCTTATTAAAACGGATCTGAACGAGGTCCACAAACAGCTACGGAACGAGCATCCATTTGGACTGAACCCAGAATGTCATTTTGCTTCTAATTTGGGGCCATATTTCGTTTTTTAAAACCCTGGTGCTTACTGTCTGCTTGCCTGCTCCAGACCTTTGAGTCCGCCCACTCAGCCCAGTTCGGCTGAAGGACTCCCCAGAGGAAGAAGAACAACGTAGTTGACAATTCTTTCTAATATTAGGACACCTTTTCTCAAGGCCCTGAGGTGCAGTGGTAGTGACCTACACACTAATTAGTCTGTTTATAAGGCAAACTGAACCACGTGGTCAGCTTGGAGGCAAAGGTGAAAGTGACACGTACTTTTATTTCAGGACTGTTATATTATTATTATTATTATTATTATTATTATTATTGGTAGGAAATTGTGGTTATTTATTTGCTTTTTTAAAAAGAGTCCTAAATCAGGTCTGTCTCAAAGCTGAAAAAGTCATTTAAAAAAGTACAGGATGACAGGGAGGCAATTTCTTTGACCCTAACCCAAACAGAAACTTGCACAGAGCAGCAGTTTGCATTTTGTCATTGTACAAATTGAAACCCACTGGTTGTGAGTGACTCTCACGAGAAACGGGTCATAGCATGTAACAAGTAGCTATGTACATCACTACCTCATGCACTTTACATTCAAGCTATAAATTGTCTCAGTGTAACTTGACTGCACTTGACCTTATCTCACACCCACATACTGATGTGTGTCTCACGGACTTGTCTTGGTTTCACCTTATCAAGAGGTTCAGCCCGTGTTGGGTAACCACCTGTTTACACAGTGCTGTAGTTTCTTGTTTAGTATCTTTTCATTAGCAAGCATTCTATCGTCATTAAACTGCTAAATTATTGTAATTAATCAATCGTTAAATAAATGTCAAAATTATCGCAAAAATTATCAGTCATTTAGAATAATTAATATCAATTTCTGTGACTGATAAGATGTTTGTTTTTTGTAACATCCAACATATTGGCTTTATCTTGACAAAAAGAAGATATTGGGGGATTTATTTTCAATTTATATCCACACAAATTGATCACCAAATTTGATACATAAATTGATGCATCTGGTTTTTGACTTTTTATAGAACAGAATGAACTAATTGGGGATTCATTTCTTGTAGATTTCTCAGTAATGGGAACTATGTGTAGCTGCAGACCAAGTCAAAATAAAGAGTAGCCTTTTACTTACGTGATTTTATGTATCACATTAATGCCATAACATAATATAACAAGCTATACTGATATTTAGGAGCAGGTCTCTAAAACAACAGCTGAAAATATGTTTTAGTGATTTAAGAATTTATTTGTTTTTAATGACTTAATGAAGAGTTGAGACTAAGCGACTAGAAGGCCATAAAACAATTTTACTTGTTAGACCAACACAGAATAATTCTTTGTTAGAAAAAAGGGGACATGTTGTACTGTTTTAAAAGTCCGTTTTGAAGAAATTTGATTAATTAATTTGAAGGTTGACCACCATAAGCACCATCTTGTTGTCCATGTAGACAGGATTTTTACTTTCACATACCTCTGTTGTTGATGGGTGTGATTTTGACCTTTGCGCGCAGTCACGGCCGTCATGGTTGTTGTAGGTCATTAATTTATGAGCGGCAGGAAAGTGTTTGTATGTAAATACAGAGTGGAGGCACCATACACACAAATAAATCCATACCTAGGGGTTCTAACAGGCTGAACCTGGAGAAGGACACATGATGAAAAAAACGTAGTCACATGTGTTGTAGTGTCAAATTCACTTGTGCTAATTTTAGAGCTCAGTGTTGAGACTGAAGGTTGAAGGTTTGGAGGGGCAGGGTCAGAAATGGACCGTGTGGTGGAGGTGGAGAGGGGGCGCAGAATCGAGACAGAGTTTCTGTCAGCTGGAATGACAAAGGCAGTCCAGGAATTGCACTCTGTCAGCAAAATGCAGATCAGGTTTTTGTGTGTGAGAAAGATGGAGGTCTGAAAGACCCTGAAAACCTTTTTTTTTCTTCAATCAGTTTTAACTTTGAGCAATGGGGTCAGACAAGAACTTCTCCTAGAGTTTGATCAGATTTGGCAATCACATAGGGTTGTCAAAAGTATCAGTACTCAGATAAGTATCAATACTAAAACACTGTATCCGGATACAATACTAATTTGCAACAGTATCAATACCAGAGTTATTGAAGGAGCTCATACACAAATCTTTAGTGAGAGTTGGCCAGGATTACTTAACAAATGTATTTGAGTACAGTTACCAATTAACTGTTGAAAAAGTGTAATCAGTAACCCAAGTCAAGCGCAGCAACATTACAGAAATGTAAACTAGATTACTTTGTGTTACTTTTGGATTACATCAAAATGAAGTATCGAAAATGGTATCGAGTATTGATGATTTTCCTCTGTATTGTGTTTAATCATGTTTGATTTATTTCTTCAGTCGTATTTTTTTGCTTGTTTTTCTCACTGGTTTTAAGTGGGCGGGGCTTACTAGGAGAAAAAGTGTTGTCACAACCCTCCATGCACCATTCAGACTTAAGCAACATTTAAATCAGAGTCTGACTGTAATCACAGGGGTGTGATTGCTTGCTTATTTTTCCAGTGCTGTCAGTAAGTTCTTATAAAATCACTTACACACGTGCTGATGAAGAGGATCAGCTGAGTATCTGAATGTCAAATAGACGGTACATTGCTTTTATAACAACATGGCAATATGAAAATGTAAAAACAATGTGAAAGAGATGACTTGTACCCAGATCACCCAGCTCTGCCAATGTGAGCTAGCCTAATTGTTTAACTTTCTGGCCAACAATGAATTTAATATTTACCTTCACTCTCACAGCTCTCACTGAGTTTATGACCACATCAGGCAGCTGTTTAGAGCCAAAAAGCTCTTAAAAACTGAGTCTACGTTTAATGCTCGGCATCAGATGGCAGACAGACACGGTTAGTGATTAGCTGGTTAACATAGCGTCCAGCAGCTAAAGGGCCAGCTACTCTCCTGAGTCCTGAGGGGAGTTGGTAGAGAAGAAAATATGGCTAATAGAGAGTGACATGAATCCCAATAAATGATGGTATAGCTTTCTAACTGCTGTGTGTGTAAATAAGCCACTGTTGGCTGACAGGTTCTTCAAATCAACCTAAACGTGATCACGTGTTTTGTATTGTTGTCTCTGCTGGGGCCAAGTGCCAAAAATCTGACTTTTGCTTCATAGTCATAAATATTGAATATTATGAAGATACAGTTGTGTTTTGAAATCAAGTTATCTATGGTTTGAAGCAAGAGAGATGACTGTAGATACATATATAGTACATAGGACTCCGCTTATCTTTCTCGGATGTCATACAAGAGGTGAATGACACTTGTGTTATCGAGTTGCATCACTGTTGCCCTAACGTGCTGCTGATGTAACATTTGTGGACGGAAACTTACGCTGTATGATGTGCTGTGTTTTCTGTGCTCAGGGGTGCAGAGGCTCAGTATATTTTACCATTCCTGCAGCTATCAGAAAAGATGCCCTCTGTGTGTGCCATTAGAAGGGGCTACACAGGCCTTATCATGTTCAAATGCTGTGCACAAGGTACATACATTCATCACCTGCTGACCCCTGCACATATTATCCAATGTGATGCAATCATCGGCCAGCTCTCTGCACGGTGCACACAAAGGAGACCTCGGTGTTCTGACGGCGTGCTCTATATCAATATTCACACAAGCTGCCGACGAGGCTGCATATACTGGACTGCTGTTGTTAAAACAGTGCAGGATTACTTGCCAAAGCTGTCTATTGTCCCTCCTTTGAAGAGACATGGAAGAGAAAGAAGTGGGAGGTGCGGTGCTGCAGGACAAGACAGTAAAAGCCAAGCAGGCAGAGAACAAAGGCCACTGTGTGACATGTCATCACCACGCACCCAAAGGACCTGGTGAGTGGGGGTTGTGTGTGGAGAAAGACAGATGACGCATCATCAGGGTCCCTGGACTGAGTTTGGCTGCATTGACATTAATTCCTGAGGCCAGACTTGTATATCTGTCAAATGATCATCGTTACCCATTGTCAGTTCCACTGCGTTTGATTGCAGTGACTCCGCACTGGCTCTATCCCCAACTTGATTCATTAGCTTATAGACATTTCATTACCCTCAGTAAAGTCTTGTCTCCTCTGCAGAAAAAAATGTGACTGATTAGACAAACAGTGGACGAAGCAGCAGGAGAAAAGCGCAGAAAAGAAGAGTCAGTAGTTAAACATTAAACCAGCTTTATATTGTAAGTGCAAGCCGGATATTCTAAACACTCCTGCAAAGTCACCTTGTCAAAAATGTCTTCTCCACACACACACAAGGAGCGTGCACACACACACAGACTCAGGGGACCCTGATGACTGTCTGAAGCCCGGTGCACTGCAGTGGTGTGCAGAGGTGCTAGTTGCTGACTAACCAAAGCTGCTTCTGCTTAGGTTAGCTCTGCTGCATTGGCTTGCCTAGTGTTTCTTAATATATCATACATATTATATCTCTTTTCCTTCATAAGAAGCGTAATAGGGATAGTATTAACGCTGAAATACAGTCTTGCAGCAAGTATCACAGTTTTACCGCTGTGTAATCTGTTATAATATTTACTCATGTACATTTGGAGAATCAGTCCCATTAGTTTAAAAAGCTCTGTGTGTGAATGGACTGCTGCCAGGCAATCAATAGGTTTCACATGGAAGATGGAGGGGGAGGGGAAAGGCTGTATATCACCAGTACTCAGACAGGCCAGATGGCAAGGGTCTCCCAGCTGAGACAAATATGTATGCTGATCTGTGCTGTTTGTTTGCAAGTAAATATTTGATAGAAAACGCAATCTTATAGTGCGTGTGTTAATCCCTTGAAAGTGCTTTGAGTCTCTTTGCTCAGCTTCCAGGAAGGTGCAGAGCTCCAATGGTTGCCACAGGTATTGAGCCTGTATTTGCTGTAGCATTTAGATTTAAAAAGGCATTCCACCAATTTCATACGTGAAGCTAAGTTTACTCCACTTTGGGAGTTCTACTCGGTTAAAAAACAAACAAACAAAAATGTGGACAATATTTTTAAGACTAAAACCAAGGAGTATGGAAGATACCGGTGTTAAATATGTAGGGAATGAAAGACACTACGGAGCTGCATCATGGGAAATGTGTAATCAAGGATTTTTATTTCATGACCTATGCTCAGGACTGATCAGGTCAAAAATCAGGTCATTATAGTCTCTGATGCACCATTGTGGACTTTTGGTTTTTTATCTGTCCCTTGTGATTCTAGCCTGGCTACGTCCTCCTTCCGTTCAACTCAGATTTTTCTGAGACTCAGTCTGGCAACAAGATTTGTCTTTAGAATTGCAGAGACACATTTTTGGCAGGACCAATCAGCAATTAGTGGGAGTAGTTCAGTTAGCAGTCAGATGCTTGTTTACTGTAGTTCAGTCATGACAGTGGCCTATGGGTCTGCTCTGCCAGGCTGCCAAAAACCCCTTGTTATCGAAAACTACACAATATTAAATAAAAGGAAGGCTCTGGTGTACAGTTTTTTTGTGATTACTACATGTAGGGAAGAATCTGAGCCTTTAGTAGAGTCTTTTTACTGATCTGTGTGGTGTGGACATTAGACTCACACAGCCTTGAGTTCATACAAGACAACAGGTTAAAAAAATCACCATACAAAAGCACTTAAAAGGGACATAAATAGCCAATATCACAACAAAATATGTCATCTATGTGATTATTTTACAACTTGTGGAAGACTAACCTTAGCTGCTGCTAGCCTTGTTTGTAAGCTACCAATGTTTGAGCCACTGTTGTGCTATTAGCAGTTAGCTGTGAACGGTAGCTACATCTCCTCAGTGATGATGTGATTTATTTTCAAGCGAAAAACATTTTGTTGTCTCTTTCCATTATGCATGGCAGGTCATCACAACAGAATATAATACCATTTATGTGATTATTGAACAGAACAGACCTTAGCCTTCCCAAGTCTGTCTAACGTTAGCCTAATAGCCAGGCCTGCAACATATGTTACACAGTCAATGTCAGTGCCAAGTGGTTTAGGGCTTCTCCAATAGTTTTACATTTAACTCAATACCAGGCCTACTAGGATTCAAATTCTGCAAAGAATCCCCAATGGAGCGCGGCCAGACCCTTTTCACAAAGTAAATATATTTCCAAAGTGAATAGGTCTGGTTTAACAGGCTGTTGTGACTCCTACAATGTTATGGAAGTGTCTCTCTCAATTGCTGGCATATTGTTTAAAATTTTGCATTTAGACAGATTAATGCTGTGTAAAGGTGTGTATGTATGTGTGTGTGTGTGTGTGTGTATTTGTATCACTGTTTGGCATTTTGGCTGATGTCACATTGGTTTTCTGGAAACAGAAGAGACCATATTTGGATGAAAGGGCGGAGCTGGGGAGGATGAACGTTGCTACAAATGACTGCAATGCTTGGCAGACAGCTAGCGGCTACTGTTACTCAAGTCACTTGAAGCTTTAAAACTGAGGCAAGCAACAACTGGAAATCAAGCTAGCTGTAGCAGGAGACTCCTAAGGAAGCAACTCCACTGCACTCTCTCCTCCCTGTTTTTGAGGTGCAGAAGTCCAGTGTTCTTTCAGACCAGCTGAATTACAGTATGCTGAAAGGCAATTATGGAATTTTTGCACAATGACAAAAAAGGTAAATTACCTGCCTCAACTTTAATACAATTTATATGATTAACTTAAATAAAATTTCACCCTTCATACAGTTATCAGGAACATATAAATTAGCTAAAGAGACAAAAAACACTTTTTGTACCAGGCTGTAAACATGTATACTTTGCTGCAGAGTGGAACTTTTTAGTACAGGTCTTCATGGGGATTAACTCACTATGAGCCACCCTCAAGTGGCCGTATAGGAACAGCAGTTTTGGGCACTGCGTTGGCTTCGTTTTTCCAGCCCTGGAAGTTGCTGCTTGATTTGTATTTGCAGTTTATTGTTAAAAAGACATCTAATGTGTCTGTGTGTGTGTTCCCTCAGGCACAATGGCCGTCCCTCCTGCATACTCAGACTTGGGGAAATCTGCCAAAGACATCTTCAACAAGGGCTACGGTAATTCAGCAAATTCTCTTAAGATAAACCAACATATGCAACTGCTACGATGCTATTTTGTGTAACTGCTTTGGGTGAAGTTGTGTTTAAGCAGGACTTATTGTACAGAACAACTTGATTCCTCTGCCACTTTAAATACTGGCTGTTTATTTTTGCTGCAGCTGTTTTAGAGCCCTACTGTGCAGTACAAGGATGTTATTTTTCCACTCTTTCTGTTCTTCTGAATTTCCCCAATGTCCTTTCCCCCCAGGGTATGGAATTCTCAAGCTGGATGTTAAGACCAAGTCACAGAGTGGTGTTGTAAGTACCCTGTTGTCTCTGCAAGCCTGATGTGTTGAAGTTTCATGTTCAGGCTTCTCTCTGCACTGTGTGGTGTCAGTCTAATGGCTGACTCATGTCCTCACAGCACTTCATGTCAGAGTCTGTTTGCTACCTGACATGTCCTCAGTCTAACCCACAGTCAGCAGACAAGCACTGTCCCCTCTGTTCGCTCAAGCGACATGTTGTATCTTGTCGGGGAAAAAGGGCAGTTTGCTCCAGATATGCTGTTTGTCTGTGTTGGGACAAAACTGTTGCCATGGGAAAACCATAACAACCACTTGCATACAGAGTTTCCCTCATGCCACAAAACTCGAACCTCATTGAGTAAAAATATTCAAATGTTTTCCATCACAGGTTTCTTTCTTTCTGTCATGCTGCGTTTTATTTTCCCAGTGAGCGGATAAACTGCTGCATGTAAACTCTGGTTCTCTCTAACTTTCTCTTTTTTCTCCTTTTTGTCTGCTCTCTTCTTTGGACGCTCCTGTCAGATGGTAAGAGAGAGTGTGTGTGTGTATGTAATGATTAAACACAGGTGTGCTGCAGGGTAAGCCAGTGATAACTGTTATGTGTTTGTGTGCGGGCTTTCTGCCAATTGTTTTTTTGCAGCGGCAGCTCATGAAAGTGATGCCATTACCAGTCTCAAACACACTCACAGCAAACCTCTCCCTCACAGTCCTGCCTATACTTTCACATTTTCTTCCCATCTCATGTTTCCATCCTAAAGGTAGTAATTCTTCTTTTAAATACCAGACATACAAACCTGAAAGGGATTGTGTGGCAGAGGAGAAGCAGACAAGCACTGCTTTTGTCCCTACTTTTTTCTCCTCCCTGTGTGATTTCTCACCCATTCTGCCTGTAGTTTCTGTAGTTGTGCTCTAATATGGCAACCTACTTTCTCCACACCTCATCTCCATTGCCATCAACCCCCTCATCACTCCCTCTCCCCTCATCCCTTTTGCAGGAGTTTGCCACCTCTGGCTCCAACAACACCGACTCAGGAAAGTCAGCAGGCCACCTGGAGACCAAGTACAAAATGAGCGATTTGGGCCTCAACTTCAACCAGAAATGGAACACAGACAACACTCTCACCACAGAAATCACCATGGAGGACCAGGTGAAGTCAAACAAACTGGATATTCGAAAAAAAATTAGGCACTTATCTGTTTGTCAATGTTCAAAACATTAACATATTCACTTTCGTCTTCCTGTAGCTGGCGAAGGGCTTGAAGCTCAGTCTGGATACATCATTTGTGCCTAACACTGGGTAAGAGTAATCCTGTTAATGCCAAGTACTTTTCAATGTACCAGTCGATACATGTTCACTGTATATTTTAAACATATTAATAATGCCGTACTGCTGTTTAAACTACTGTCCTTTTTTTCCTCATTTCTTTTGTAGCAAGAAAAGTGCCAAACTGAAGACCGGCTACAAACGTGACTTTGTTAACGTAGGCTGTGACCTGGACTTCGACATGGCCGGTCCCACCGTGCACGCAGCTGCTGTGCTGGGCTACGAAGGCTGGCTGGCTGGCTACCAGTTGGCATTTGACACTGCTAAATCCAAACTAACTCAGAACAACTTCGCCCTTGGATACAAGGCCGATGACTTCCAGCTTCACACCAGCGTGTGAGTCACTGCATCACAGTAAAGAGAGGCAGGAAATGAGACACTGGAGAGCAGCAATGGCAGAGGAAGTTTATGTTTCCCCAGTTCAATCAAAGTGTATACTACCCTTCATTTCCACGTTTGGTGTCTGTGCTTTGCTATTATGTTTCAGTAATGATGGCACAGAGTTTGGAGGCTCCATTTACCAGAAGGTCAATGGCAACTTGGAGACAGCGGTCCACCTGGCCTGGACAGCTGGCAGCAACAACACACGTTTTGGCATTGGAGCCAAATACCAGCTGGATAAGGACGCCTCCCTGTCTGTAAGAACTGACCTCAAAATACAATGGACAAATTTAAAATGATGACAATCACATCTCACTAGGGTCAGCAGTGACAAAAACTGCAGTGCATTAGAAAATGTATATTCCAATTTAGAAGAAAACGGAAAAATCAAAGAAAAACATTCAAATAAGTGTCTATAGCATTGTAGCTTTACTGTCGCATCGTGTTTAATTTTGCTTTAAGTTCAATGTGCATAACAACAATGCTAACATGCTAATGTTAAGCAGGATTATTTTATTTGCTGTGTTCTAATTTTAGCTCTAATTTTAGCTTGTTAGCATGCTGACTTCTCCAAATTGAAAAAAGCTAAGCCCCACTCACTCTGCATACCTACTTACATACTTTTAAAGCCATTATCTACAGTAACTTCTCTGCAGATGTTACCTGGTGCATCTATTTGCATGATATCCTTTATGTCACTGAATGCTTTTTCCTTACATCTT
Organism: Naso thynnoides; assembly: GCA_029783665.1. NCBI lineage: Eukaryota > Metazoa > Chordata > Actinopteri > Acanthuriformes > Acanthuridae > Naso > Naso thynnoides. Next base: position 15,331,944 of record JAQLOL010000021.1, on the reverse strand, counting down.
CCTCATGCTGTGTTCTCGATTGTCTCCCGTCCATGATGTTTTGTTTCTTCTCACAGACCAAAGTTGACAACGCCTGCCTTGTTGGAGTTGGATACACACAAACCCTCAGGCCAGGTTGGTGGATTGCGCTTTTTTCACTCTTTTCTGTAGCAGCAATCCAAGCAACATAGGCACGGTTCCATGATACATAATGTGACACTCTTCCCCGCAGGAGTGAAGCTCACCCTCTCAGGTCTGATTGACGGCAAGAACGTGAACGGTGGTGGACACAAAGTCGGGTTGGGTTTTGAGCTGGAGGCGTAAAGATTTGATGGGAGAACAGACAAGGAGAGAGGGAAGCAACACAGGAGAAGAATAAAGAAAAGCCCCAAATGTGGAAATACGACAGAAGTCCACTCAGTGACACGTACACACATCTTCCCTCTGAGTCCTACACACACGCACACCTTCTTTGGCCTTATCCCTGAAAACCCCAAGCAGCCTCAAGGATCACCAGTACTGTAATAAGCATCGTCCTGTGTTGGTTATTTTTAAATTTTACATTATTTAAAGGTCCCACTACCAGCTTTTAAGCATACATGATCAGAATCCATAAAAAGAACAGACTCGTCATGCAGGCAATTCATACGAAATGAAAAATAATGTGCTTTAAATGAAACATTTGACCAGACAAATTGCACTTTTTCTATGCATCTGTGTCATATCTGTATTCTGAAGCACCTTTTCATCTTTGTTTGGTCAGATACACTCCTGGTTTAGACATTAATAAGATTACTAGAGGGTGCTTGTTTCAGAATGTTGTGGTTTTGTCGCATGCTTTTAAGGCTAGAGGGAAGTTTTTTAATTGAAAAGTGCAGTGACTGTAAACTGATGCAATAACAGCTGAAGAGAACTGAGCAGTAAAGACAAAGAGCGGCTGATCCTTCTCAGACTGAGTGGACCGACTTTGATTCCACCATTTGACCTCAGTAACACAGTTAGAATCTGTGGACCTTCAGTTGCCTAAATGTCTATTTTTTCAGGCAATTTGAAACTCTGTGTCACCTCTTTGTCTTGTCTCGTTTGGTGTCCCGTACTTGTTTAACCTTTACCACTATATTTCACTTTATCTGTGCTGTGCTTTGTTTAGAAGAGCTAGTCAACAGTCAGGACCTCAAACTGATTTTACTGAATTAATGGAATAAAGTATGTAAAACACTATGATCTTTGATGGATGTCGGTTTTTTTAATGTTTGTTGAGATAAAGCAGGAAAGGAAGAAGAGAACTTTTGGTCTCATTCCCAAAGAAAATGTAATATACAGTAGAGCAAAATACTGCATTCAAGATACAAAATTCCATTTTAATTTCATATTTCTGACATTCTGCTATTCAGACATTATTACAATCTTGACCACTTGTCACATGTACACCAATAGGCAATACATCACAGGCAATATGTAAAATCTGTCATCAATTTGACATAATTTGATCTATATACAGTGATGACTGCCACCAGTAGTACATGGGCAGAGGAGGTGCAGCCTTGAAGAAAACCATTATTAAGCTATACAACATCAAACAGCCGTAACATCTAGATTCAAATAAAATGGAAATAAAATGAGTTATTGGTATTAAGATGTTTTTTTAGTACTTGTTTTCACAGTTTTGCTTCAATCTTTAAACTTGAATCTAGTCTATTTGTCTTTGGAAAACAAGATATTTATTCAGTATATTGAATTTAATGTCATAAATCATATGTTTTTATTACCACACTGGATAAAGCCAGAAGAGTATCAGGATATGTCTGCATGTTTTAGCTATAAACATAACCACATAACCAACCGCTCAGAGACAGAGTCAACATAAATTTACATTAAATAATCTTCACAACACTTAATTACCCTGGTTCCAAAAAAGTTAGGAGTCTGTGTAAAGAACAACGGAATGCATTAATTTTAAAACTATGTTTACTGACAACAGTTAAAGTGTTCCTGAGCTCATGTAGTAATACCTTTTATACGTACAATCGTGTTTCACAAAGTGGTGAACCTCGTCTCATCCTGACTTTTGATGACTGAGCCATTCAGGGATTTCCCTTTCATACCCAGTCACGATACTCTCATCTGCTCCCAATGAACCTGTTTGGAACCAGTTTTCCAACAGATGTTTTTGAATGTAATTAACTTTCCCGGCCTTTCGTTGCTTATGCTTAAAAAAAATCAACGGAGTTGATGAGGTAAAACAATAAATACATTGTCTTTCTACTGTTTTCATTGAGTATCTGTCAAGACGGACCAGCAAGTTATTACACTCTGTTTATGATTTACACATATATATTTTTGGAATCGAGGTTAATATTTATTGCAGGGATACTGAACTGCAACACATTGTGCAGGTGTGCCTATTATTGACTTCATCTTGCATAGCTATGAGTATTTGTGAAAAATGGTCATATTTATACAGTCAGCTCACAATTATAAAAGGCATTCTGCAGTTTTGGACATCACCCATGTCAGACACCGATTGTCTTACTACAATAAAATTAGCAGTAAAGAATAACGGTACAGCAACAAACACAGAAAAATGTTACATATTTAGATTTAGGTTCACGGCAGTTCAATGACACAAAAATGACTTTAGAATATACTCAAGCTGTTTTAAAGGTAAATTTGTAGTTTTCTGATAGATGTTCAGCAAACACAGTGAAAAAAATGTAATTAAAACATATAGATTCCAAACAATTTTGGTCAAACATTATTTACATTAATAAATTCTGCCACTTCTAAATTTGAAAATAAAATTTGCTCTTTATGTGTGTCAGCTGTTTGAAGGTCACTGCTTACAGAGAGACTGTAACGCTGCAGGAATGTACAGTATGTCGGTCAGATCTGATTTTCTGAATGGTGTGACTGTCACGATCATCTGATACACTCCATAATGCCAACAGAAAGGTTGATATGTACATAAAGGAAGTGCAATTTTACCACTAGAATATTAAATGTTTTTAAATTTAAAAAATGGGTAAAGGAATAAAATCCCCCTTGAATGAATTGTTGTTGACCTTAATCAGAGATAGATTTGTTTCAGTGCACTTCGGGCTGGCTTAATTTTCCTTTTTTACAATGTCGAACAGGAGACTGATAGACTCCTTAATCTCATTTGGCAAAAATGTGCCAGCAGCTGCGACTCCATTCACATTGTTAAACAAACCTCATGTAGTTCATCATCCCATCCACACAGAGGCAGTAAGGTACCATGAGTGAGAAAAAATTCAGGGTTTAGGAGAGGTCACTGGAGAAATTCTGTCCTCTACGCAGCCACGTCCACTCGCTCAACATCTAGGATGAAAACAAAGAATGGTGTTTTTTTCTCTTAGTCATCACACATAATCCAGGGAAAAAAACATCAGCCAAACCAGGCAGCTGCTCAGCATCAACAAGACGAGTGTGAGCACAGACGTACCTCCATGCTGTTCTCCGATTCCTGGATGGTGTCATGCAGCAAACTCTGGATGCGGCTCTCAAACGTCCTGCTCTCCTCCACAAGAGACTCGTCACTGCAGACACACCCACAGTGAGTCACACAGACGTTGCTCATTATTTTGCTAATAGGACATCTGTGTTTGTACACAAGATGTATTTGTGCTTTCGACATAGCATCTATTTACATTAACCAATGAAGTCAATGAGATAAAAGATTAAATATATTGGTTTAAAATGTTTTCAACTTTGCCCATATCTGTGTGGGTGACTGAAGTGTAAATTCAAGTTTATTTTCTCTCGTCCCTGAGTAATGTTCACAAAGATAAGTCTTAGACCCTAAATTGAACACTTCCTTAGAACCCCTGTACGTGTATGTGTGTGTGTGTTTTTGTTTTACTGTATTTGTGAGGTCTGGTAGGTTAGGGAAGGATGAGGGTCAAGTTTAGGTATTCAGTTGGGATGGTAGAGGTTATGTCAAGGAATTAGGAAATACATTATGTCAATGACAGGTCCCCATAAAGACAGCTGTACTAGGTTGTGTGTGTGTGTGTGTGTGTGTGTGTACATGAACTCACAACTGCTGCAAGCTGTGTCTGGGGGTCAGTAGAGGCGGTACTGAAGAGGGGGTTCTTAACCCATCAGGACTTCCACTCACGGGACTGCGAACTTTACTCTACACAGACAAGAAAATGCGCTTTATTTGGAGTCAGTTATTACATCTTTTAGCACCTGCTTATTGTAGAGGATATGAGATTGGGCACTGATAAGTGTTGGAGCAGATATGGACATACTGAAAGTGGTGCAGAAAATTCATTAAAACTGCATGCTGTTTTCTGTGATCATTGTTTGTGACTTTTCATATTATAACATGCAATTTTATGCATTTAAAAGGCAACTCTGCTGATTTTCAGCGTTATCGCTATCTATCCAAATTAGGGATATAATGGATATAATGAAACCCAACAATATTTTTTTCAATGTTCTATGTGTCTCTGGGACAATGCTTCAAAATCTGTTGTTCATGTCTTGTTCCTTCTGTTGTTCTTCCCAGGAAGAACAACAAACTGTTTACTGCAGGCAAGTGGGTGCTGTGTTTGCTTTAAGAGGAATTTCAGTCTCTGACAGACAAAAAAACCCCCTCATTATTGAAAACGCAGCATTAAATAAAAGAAATGTTCTGATACAATGGATAACAACCTTAGAGACCTGGAAAGTACTGTTTTTTTTGTGATGTAATGCATCCTGGTACACGTAGGCACTGCAAGAATGGCTGTGTGAGAAGGACGGTTCAGAAAACCCAGCTTTCTCTCTCCATACAGCACAAACCGAGGACTTTATGGCTTCAATTGGCTACAATTACCATCAACATTGATTGGACATCCACATGAAAAGTGGTGTATTTTCCCTTTAGCATTCATCCATAAAGGGAGAGTGTACGTGTGTATGTGTGAGCAGTTCACATATCCTCACACAGGCCACTTTGAGCAGGTTCCACAGCTCCCTCTGACGTTTCTCCTGCAGACTCATCAGGACTTGCTCGCTCTCAGCCATCTGCTGGACCACACCCTCTACCTTCGGCAGCAGCTCCATCACACGCTGGCGGCACACTGCAGTCTTACTGCAAAACACACACAGGTAGAGAAGGAAAAACATTTTTGGGGAATTCCAAATTGTGAACAGGAACTTCCCCTTTCATGGTTTCTTTGACCCCCTCTATGTTGTAGACCTGAAGCATCAAGGCCCGAAGCTATTCATTAATGACTCAGAAACATTAGAAACTGCAGACTGGATGACTTATTTCAAAAAGAAATCTTTTACTTATAAGAGTTTGTGATGTTTTACAATATGTTATAAAATACTGGTATGCATTTAATTAAGTGCTGCAAATTTATCGCCTTACACATAACCATCATATTACAGCTGTAAATGTTAACAAGTCATCAGCACAAGTGTTTTCATTTATTCTGCCTGATTAGATCTGTTCTCAGGACAGCGTGGGCGTCTTCATACCAGACAGTTTGACAAATACTTCTCTTGTTTGTCCTGAGGACGTTTTTAAGGCAGATATTTTTGGTCTAGCCTATTGCATTAATGATTGCTCCATCCTTTTTGACTGTCCCAGTGAGCCGCAATGGTGCACAAACAAGCACAACAGTGAGCATTAGCAAAGCATTCCTGTTATTATTATACTGTTACTGCTGTTATTTACACCTGTGTATTTCCTGCTGTGACATGTCAAAATATGTGTTCTGAAAAAGTTCTTTCATCATTCTGATCCCTTTATTATGACTTTAGTCACACTTGTGTGGGTGTGCAGAGCCTTTAATCAATGGCCTTTAGTCCATCAAAACAGCCAGATTGGTCTGGGTGTCAGTGTGGTATCTTACACTTAAATATGGGCATGTGACTTGGAAAAGTTCTTAATTGTTTATTACTGTAGCCTAACATTACCTGTATTAAGATAATAAACCATGCATTAAAGGAGAGCTATTTTACTTTTCTGACCTATAAATGCTGTTACAATTAGGGATGGCTTGTTCCACTTTTTCATGTCCAATACTGACACGATAAGACAGTATCTACCAGTAATGATGTAAATCTGATACAGCCTTTTCCCCCCTCTTCAACAACAAATCTATAGATTATACATCTGTGTAGAAGCAATTTGCTTAACCTAGCCATTTAGTCACATTACACAGGCTACTAGTCTTATTGTGCTGACATCTTACTCTATGGCATGTCAGACATAGTTAAATTCAGCATTTATGGGAGAGTTTAGGCTAATAAATGGGATAAGATTGTACATTTTTCCCTCTCCAATATCCATCCAGTGATTTTGGCCAATATTAAACTGATACTGATACACACTAAAGCACACTGTGTTTCAGGAGTTTTTTTTTTTAAACTCTGTCATTACACTGACGTCAATGTATGCTGGATTTCCCTAAAGGGCATGCCAGCTCCGTGCACATAGCGCTATGCCTGCCCCCTTCTCTGCTCTGCTCAAACACTGTTGCACTCTGCTCACTGCTTCATGGATTACAGCAAGTTGTTTGAGATGGCTCCAATAAAGTATTTCTTTTAGGTGAATGAAGAGAAGTTAACTTCGTTTAGCTTTCCTAAAGAGACAAGCACCAGAAAGAAGTTGACAGCATTCCTGTTTCTTGTGGATTTCTTCCGTGTGAACTGCCGCTAAAGGACCACTGTCCTGTTGTCATGTTGAAGAGTGAGAAGCGCAAGCTGTAAGTAACATTTTATCAGTGTCCTACCTGTGTTTTATTTTGTGTCAGTAATCAAACAAAAAGGGTTGTAATTAAAGAGAAGTGCAGAGGCATGCACGGAGGAGGGAAAGGGGGAGGAGGAAGCTGTAAAGGCCATTTTGAGAGAATGAAAAAATACAAGGAAGACAGAAGGCAAGATGCTCAGTTTTCTGAAGATCTACAGACTTGACTGTTCGGTCAGTTGTGTCTAGCTGCTCTACAGGAATCCAAAATCAAAATCAAAGACCTGATGAGTATAGTATGTCTTTAAACAATAATAAGGTTACTAATACCAAACTTATAAGGCTCTAATAAAGTATGTGCACCAGTAAGTTGGTCAAAACCTTGCTCTACACAACCATATAATGGTGCATCAGTATTTTTTGGCATTACTTTGCTTCATTTTTATACAGATACACAAATTTCCAAAAGGAAATAACACATTTAAAACATTGGGTGAGTTCTCCAGTGTCCCACTCACAATGTCACACTGTATCAGTTATTCTTCAAAAGGTATGATTTGTCTTTGAAAGACTGTGAGACGAGTGTGTTTCCAGAGTTAAATGAAAATGAAGTGTTTTGTGTGTGAGTACCTGAGGTGTGTGTAGAAATCTCTGAGCTTTCTCTCATAGAACTGCACAGCCTGAACCACCAGGCGCACCACCTCCTGACCGTCCCCTGAGCACCTCTGGTCTGAGCGGGAGGAAGGAAACATAAAGGAGGTTTATTTTCACATGAAAACACTGTAACAAGTTTTACGTAAGAAGTGAACACATGCATGACTTCCAAACCTCTGGGTTTCTCTCTGAGTTTGCGGAACAGCTCCATGGCCTTTCCTTCACTGAGGATAAAGAGAGAAGAGAGGAAAGTCCTCTATGACAAAACTGTTGTTTTTTTATTTTTTCAGTTAAGTTTGGTTCAGACATACAGAGTATCCAGGTGCTCTCCACTCCTCCACGGCTGTCTCTGCACATCCACTATGTCTGGCTGCAGCTGCATCATCTCCTCCTCCAGTTCATTCACCTTGGCCTGGACACCCACACGGGAGTTTTTAGTCTTTCTAAAGTCCACGTGAATGCTTCTTACAGATGCACAAACACACTGAACCCTACCTGACCACAGCTAACAGCAGTCTGCTCCATCTCCCTCCACACACCCAGCAGTTTCTCTGACGCTAGGAGATGTAGAAACACTAACATTAGTCAGTGACGAGTTTAATAGCTTAAGACACTCAAGTGCACTTTCCGCCTGACGTAAACAGGACAACCAAAATTAAGTTAGAAATAATTATGATTAGAGGGCAGATAAGGTGCACTTCTGGCAGTTGGAGTGTAAACTTCCTGCAATCATCCAGGATTTTTTTGTAACATTGTACCAATCCCGGTGGCTGTCTGCTCCTGGTATTTGTCCATGTCTATGTGAAGGCTGGTGGTGAAGAACTCCAGCTTGGCCGTGAGTCTCTGGTACATGGACACCATCTCAATCTTCTGTTTGGACAGTGAGGAGTTGTGTCTCAGCAGGCTCATGCTGACAAGAAAAAGAAAAATACATGTGTGTCAGTTAATCTATGCATGAGTGTGGAGTTTGTGTACGTGTGCAAAGTCCTACATGGCCGCTTTCTGCCCCTGCTGCAGCCTCTGCCAGTCCTCCTTCAGAGAGCGGATGGTGTGCCATGCCTGGCCGCAAGTCCTCCTCAGGGGGCTGTAAGCCAGGACGTGCTTAGGGTCAGTTTCTATGACGAAGGCAGAACAAGAGCAAGACGCACGCAGTCAGACAAAACCAAAGAATGTTTATTGATTTGTTGTTTTTAATTGTTTTATGTAGTACAGTTTGTGGTTTATGTACACAAAAGCCTAAAAATATATCATGTTTCCTTCTACAGCTTTAATCATGAATTTTGACATGTGTATAGACTTTGCTTTCTTTTTATATTAACAGTGTATATAGTTTTAAATATGTTATGGGGTTTGCTGGTTTATGGAGATTATCTTTTTGTTTCCTACAGACTATATTTTCTTTAACAAAATCAAAAAGCAAAACTTTCATCATAGTAGAAACCCTGTGTGAAGCAAACAAAATAACTGATCTACAGAAAGAAATAACTGCTTGAGTACTCAATGAATGAAGCATTTTTAGCAAAAGGCTTTATGGTGCTTAAGCTACTGGGGCAGATTCAACTGAAATCAACAGAGAGAGGAAATAGAAGAGCAACTGAAACACAGAAAAGCTCCAGATGAAGAGGTGTTTTAATATTGTTCACTCATGGCTGTGAACTTACGGACAAAGCGAATGTTTTCTGGAAGGGTGCGAGGAGCGAACTGAGGTTCATAACAGCAGGAGGAACGATCAAACAAGAAGACCAGAGGCAGGTCTGTCCGTCTCCCATCGATCTCCTACAGCAAAGATGATAAAAACACTATGACTTGTTTCCTTATTACATTCTTCTGTTGAATATTCTGTAAGGGTGTTTTTTGTTAGATCTTACTGTGTAATCCACAGCGCACTGTGTGGCCAGTCCATGAGGCTCCAGGGCTAACCCGGCTTCCAGCAGCAGCTCCTGATTGGCCGCAGGGATGCTTGTGTCCTTCTCTATCCTCAGCTGCAGGTCTGCCACAGTCTCATCGTCTGACACAGAGTATGTCAAGATCTTAGCAGACATCATGTTCAGCACGTGAACCAGCTAAGGGAAAGGAGAAGGAGCAAGAATATTGCAGAGAGAATAGGTAAATGTGCACAGCCCCCTCAAATTTCAACAAAACTGGAAGAATGGTGCAGCACATTGGGCCTCCAAAGGTTCAAAAGTTTGCCTTAAATTACATTTAATTTTGAGATGTGACCTCTACACAAGTTTTGCCATCATCAGAATGAAAAATCTAAGAAACAACACATTGAAAATGAGATAAGATGACAGAGCAAATGAATTAATTTCTTGGTCAACCTTGAGCTGCAATATGACCCTCAGCTGGGAGAAGCAGTCGCTGGGCGTGGCCTCGGGGTCTTTGCCTCTCTCCTGAGGAGACCACTTTAACATCAGCTGCAGCCACCTCTCCATTCTCTCTAATAACAAACTGTCAAACCCCAGTTATCAAGAGAGACAGAGACAAAAAAGAGTTGAGCATTTTATATGAATCTGTGTGTCTTTTTCAGACAAAATCACCTGTTGAGGTTGTTGGGCTGCGGTAAATGCTTAGAGAAACGGACTTCTCCTGACAAATCCTCATAGACAACGATATCATCGTCCTGCTTCAGCCTCAGTTTATTGTGCCTGAAAAAGATTCATATGAATTACATTAGACAGTCCGACTTTGAGTTTACTATTTTGTCTTTTTGTGAGTACAAGTGTTCTTTTTCCAGTTGTCCCTAATTTGATCACATTGAATTCCAACCTGTGATTGAAGCAAGTTTCGTGTCAGTAACCGAACTTGAGTTTTCTGCAACAACACAAGAAAATTTTTCCTCCCTGTAACCCAGACAGCCTTGGAGTATGTTATCTATCTTTCATCATATTAGCAAGGCACGAGGGGCACTGGGATTGGCACGACCCACATATCCTGCGATTCTTTGCTTCAGCAACACCTGTTTATTTAAATATTTCTTGTCTGTTACTATTCAGTCACGAAACAATAATATTAGCTTGGAATGAAGCTTATCATTGCATAACACCCCAAACCAGCATTGTTCAGCTTATTTTTGCAAAAGCTAGAGTAAAGTCACAAAGGGGCATAAGCAACAAAAGAGCACATGAGATTTGAGAGGGTGTAATGGAGAAGAATAGTTTTGGCACAAACATGACTTCATATTCTTCATGAAGTTGTTTGAAACTTCTGAAAAAATCACAGTCTTGGTTCAAATACAGGTTTATCAAAACGTGGAAGTACCAAGGAACAGGTTGCCAGGTTGGTAAGAAAGGGCGAAATCCTGTGATGCATTCAAACACCAAAGTCCCAAAGCTCCAGTAGTCAACAGTGACTGTGTACTTCTGTCTCTCAATGAGCTCCGGAGCCTGAAGGATGGACAGAAAACACAGTTTCAGCAGATACTGTTTGGAAAATGATGAGAGGATCATGTGGAAAATGTATCTGTTGGTATTTTCATCACTTACTAAGTACTGAAGCGTCCCCACAAAGGAGGTGCAGAGGCTGCTCTGGTCCAGCTCTTTAGCATAGCCCAGATCTATGATCTTGTGGATCAACTAGAGTTTAGAGATAAGAAAGAAGTGTTAACAGCAGAATGTTTATCTGTTATTACAAATTAACCACTTAAAGGAATAGTTTGACATTTTAGAAAAAAAACATTTGTTTTTCTTTGAACTTTTAAACTTCAGTTTTTGAAGGGTTTAAACGATTTACGATGTGTTATTAACTGACCTTCAGCGATGATGCTAGGCAGATTTTGTTACAGTCTGACAGAGCTAGGCTGGCTACTTCCTACCGATCCCAGTCTGTCTTGCTAAATTCAGCTAAGTGTGGCCCTGTACTGTATTCATGAGTGTGGTATCATCTCAGAATAAACAGCCCTAAAAATGTAGAACTATTCCTTCAACTTCTTAAGGAATCAAGAATATGTGAGCAGAAATTATGACGATGCTTTTCTGTCCATTTGTGTGCTTCCACTTTCGTTTTAATAACCTTCACACCAAAAACTGTCTGTATTTTTTTAGGACCATACCAGTGTATTTTTGACCTCTCACCATTAGCAGAGGTTGCCCCTATCTTCAACAGATGTTAAAATTTGAAATTTGACCACGTGTATACTTCAGTCTCTGACAGCAGACTTGAGTCTCAGACTGCAGTTTAAAGATACTTTTCTAGCTTTTCTGAGCCTTTATTGACACGACAGCTGAAGGGTTGAACAGGAAGTGGGGAGAGACAGGGTACGATACACAACAAAGGGACGCGGGTAGATTCAAACCCGGGGTTGCTGCAGTGAGAACACAGCCTCTGTACAGGGGCACCCACTCTACCATTTGAGCTACCCGAGTGCCCCTGGACTGCATTTTTAAATCCTGTTCACTGCCATTCATATTGACATAGGGTATAGAAACACTACAGGAAAGTTGACAGGTTAAAGTTGATGGTTGTAGGTTATTTTCTAGGTTATTCACTCTTTTTAAAAGAATGTTTGCGTTTATTTGGTCAAAAATTCTTGGGCAAGAAGGAGAAAGAAGCTGGGAGCTGTTGATACAAAAGTTATTATGCCTGGAAAAATAATTCCTTGCAAGTGCTGCCGTCCTCGCTGAAATATTAGCATGAAGAAGGATTTTTACACTAACATTAACTAATGTCACATTTTCAGGTACTTTTTGTAACGTTTATTGAATATGGACAAAACGTAAACAAACACGATACCTCTTAGATAAAGCTATTTTGGGATAAATGTGTGGGTAACCTTTTTGGTCGATGTTGCCAAAGGACAATGACATGTAGTATAACTGTATGGTCCTTAAATGTTTCTCTAGTACGTCACAAAAACAAGTATTCATGAAAAACAATAAACTGGCTCGATTTCTATAAGTGCAGCAGTGTTTCATAAACATTGTTTAGAACTTCTTAATATGTCTGGCCTCATTTATGTAACATGTTTTATGCGCTAGTGCCCTATTGAAGGCTGGAGAATGACAAAAGGTGATTTGTTGTATAACAAATTAATTTAAAAGAGGCCCAGAGAGGAAGGTAAGAGCGAGGTCATCCCAAAAGTTTTTCGTAACTGCCAGAGCAAGCAGAAGGATTGAGTTTTCCACATTAAGATTCAGTGAAGCAAAGTTGTGCTCAACTGGTGGGGGCAGATGTAGACGTGAGAGAGACGAGTCTCCTGTACTTATTTCCACAAAACCCACACACAGACAGTCTGTATATGACCTCTTTGTTGCGGTTGGGGTGTATTTGTAATAAAAAGATGGTTCACAGGGTCTTAAACTCACTCTCTTCTCTCCCTGCTGCAGCACAATGTTTTCTGGTTTCAGATCTCTGTGGATGATCCTCTTGTTATGGATGTACGTTAGAGCTGAGGCTGAAAAGAGAACAAG
>JAQLOL010000021.1:15308130-15319097 GCA_029783665.1 Naso thynnoides | reverse complement strand
AACAGAGAGTTACAGCTGCATGCCTTGTAAATTTTTGGCTCAAGATTAATGGCCTATAAACCCTAACCCTTACACTCATTTTAGAGAGTTTAAAGAGGCACTGAAAGTAGAGCTGGACCAATAAACCAGCCAGGCCGATGCATCTGCTGATAATACAGCTATAGCATGTTGGTATAGGTATAAACCATATGAAGAATTATCAGGAAAAAAAAAATCAAAAACAACCAATCCTACAATTTAGAGAGACACCATAGTTATATGGGAGTATTTGAGATAAATGATTTATTGAAAGCACAGTTTTGACCAAATCACTGCAAATCAATGGTGCACAATATGCATAAACAGTTTACTCTGCAGTTTAATTAGTATTAAACATCTTGGACATTGTTGGACTCAGGATGGGCAGTTTAAGGATTTAAGAATCTAAACTGATGCAACAAAACAAGATAAACTGGCTTTTTTATTCTTGCATTCTTCTTTCTTGTGAAAGTCCAGTTCCTACATTACCCACAAGGCAACTTGACTGTTGAGAGTGTGGCCTTAAAAGTGTTATGCTAGTAGCGCATATATAGCTTAGTCACTTGCAAGAGACAAGGAGATAAATTGACCTGATAACCTTACGTCTGTCTAATGTCACAGATTTTTTATTTTCAAACTTGATGTGACATCACTTGAGGAAATTTATCACACTTACTTTTAAACTTTAAAGGTTTCATACAACTTTTTTTGTTTGCTTGTTTTTTACAGATTCATTTGTACTCATCAAGAGGTTTTTACAGGTTAAACACCTGATCACACCCAGGCTGTCTGGTTTATCTGATCAGGACTGCTTTCTGTGATGTCACAGCGTACAACACACCCCGCAGTACATCTCTACTTCACTGAAGCAAGGTCTGAAGTGAGACCACAAGAGGTCAGTGAAAACAAGATTTTCGGCCAGTGTAAAGCTGCTCCTTAAAAAGTTTATTAACATATTTTTCAAAATCTTTTTGGTGACCTCCAAGCATTTTCCCTCCCACTTGCTGCACTAATGTACAGGTGTACTCCAGGGTCTTCTGACATCATGACAGGTGTGGTTACAAGTGTTAAAGAGGTGAAGTAGGCTTGAACACTTTAACCAGAGAAGACAGTAAAACACTGCTTTTCAGCTTGGTGTTAAGTCACTCTGTAATAAGACCAATAAGAGGACAAGACTCGGACATGCAGGACATTCCATAGTCTTTAATCTGTCTGACCTGAAGTCTGAAAGGTTTTGTCTCAGTTTACGAGTGAAACTCCAACATCACCTCATTTGTGTGTTAAAGGATGACTAGTGTGTGTGCTGGCACGGTGTTCAACGAAGTGAAACTCATAACCTTTACTGTGTGAGCGTGTGTGTGTGTAGGAGTGTGTGTGCACGGGTGTGGATGTGCACGCCTGTGTTTTTACCCTCATGTGAAGCAGTCTGAAGGGGATCACTCATTATCAGGAAATGTCCAGCAGTGGGTAACAGGAAAAGGAGTTTCTGTGTGTGTGTGTGTGTGTTTGTGTGTGGTATTTTACTCTTCACTATAGCTCTGTGTGATCCATACCACAGGTGTCCTCTATCAAACCTGTTTATACAAGTGGCGACATACAATTCCCTGTTGATGTGAGCATTCTTACATTAAGTTTGTGTCAGAATGTAAGCCTTGACGTAAGCTTTGTGTGAGTGTGAGCTGTCGCCATGGTGACTAAGAGGTTGGTGGTCTAGAGTTATCGATGACATCATAACGCTGGTCACCATGATCATTTCCTCTATGCTACAGGAAACTAATCACACTGCCAGCTCACTTGATCTGACGATCAATCTGTCACCATGTATGCGAACACATGAACACAAGGCAAAAGCGGGGGATTTAGCAGGATACTCACAAATGTCATTTAACAGAATCAACACGGAGCCCTCCCTCATTCCACAGCAGTTGTCTAAGAGGTTGAGATACTGCAAAGAGCACAAACACAAACACTTGATACTTACATAACCTGAACATTGGAAGAAAACAATATAAACCGACGCAGTATAAGCAAAAGGTTCTTTAATCTCTTCATGTTTTAGAACTTTCTGCTCTTCCATTCTTCTATAAAACAGCTGTTTTCTCTCCATTCAACGCATTCTGTTTATTAGGAATCAGACAAACATTGGAGATCGGTTCTATCTAGCCTTGTGAATTTTAAAGAAGTTTTGCAAATTGCCTTTAAAGCCTTTGATTTGTTGTACTTTACACAGCATACTGCTGGAAACTTGTGGCAGGTCTGGCAAAAGCATTTTCTGCTCTCCGTCCACACCAACCACTCCATCTGCCCCCAACTCAACCATCTGGGGTGCTTTGAAATTTTTATGACACTGCCGTTTATGATCATTGGCATTTTCCTATTTTACTGGTGCCAAAATTGTCTGTTGCCTAAGGCTGCACACTCAGCTTCAGATTCAAAACTGCTCCAGATTTCTCTGCAGGAAGATGGGCTAACAATCGCCTGGCTGCTGGGCCAAACAAATCAGTCACGTTTATGTCTGTGAATCTTGGTGGTTTTAGTTTTGACTTGCCTGTACTTTTTTATTTCACAACAACTTTTTGTTTTTTTGAGGGAAATTTTTGCTATAAGACCCCAATGGTTTCCGGTGGTTGGTGGTTTACAGACTCAAACCATATTCAGGCCAAGTGCTGAGAAAAAAAGAGTCATGAAAAGTGGTTCAAAACACATCATCACCTCACATCATTACTGTCTCTTGTTAACGCACTGTGATTCACTCTTACCCAAAGTCCCGAACCACATATGTGCACACACTCTCTCAGACACACCACAGACTTTTACCTTCCTCAGATCCCCGCCCTGACAGTACTCCATCGCCAGCAGAGGAAGATCATTGGTGGCCACCTGCTTCTGCATCCCCTCAGGGACTTCTCTGGCTGCAACCACGTTCACGTGATCCAGCCTGTGTTAACAACGACAAGCAGAAGGCAGTCAAGTGAGGCTGTAGGATGTATCAAGTTTTATCTTGCTGAAGATCCGCAAAGAACCCACTGTAAGAGCTGTCCTACAAGAACTATGGCATTTATAGATGCAACACGGCAGTTTGTCATAGTTGTTTAGCAAATAAGCATTTTGAAATTAAAGTACTGTTAAAAGATCGTCACTGAAAACTTCACAAATCTAAATATAGACAATTGTTTCCCCATGTTTAGGCTAACATTCATGTAACAATGATAAAGTGTAAAGCTACCTTGCTTGAAAATAGTGAGCCAAAAGGTTGTGTGGAATTCACCTCATTTGTATTTTAAATTTTGAGGCCAGAAGATACAAAAATGTCCGGTTAAGATAAAGAAAAAAGCCAAGCAATAATTAAGTGTTATGTATATAATTATGTTTCCTTTAATCTTGCATCTGTTCTTCAGCACCATGTCAAACAAATGTATTTCTGTGTGTTTCTTAGAATTTCAACATTACATTTAAACCTTCTCACCAGTTTCTTGATAGTGTTCACAATGGAAAAAAATCATCCGCTCTTTCTAACATTCTTTCTCTGCTCTCTGCGTTTCTGTTTCTCATTCTTTGCTGTTTCATAACTCGTACTGCCACAATGTGTTTCTGATTGTCAGGTTCAGACCCTTCTTAATTTACGATAACAAACTCAAACTGATACCAGATCCAGCAGGAAGATGATTAACACTGTAACCATAACACTATACAACATGAAGTGTTGTAGAGGAGGCAACAAGTGCTACATACATGATCTGATGCAGAAAATATGTCTCTCATCTATGTTCCGCCTGACTTAAGCCTTTTTAAAAACATATTTTGGTGAGTATGGAAGGAAAAAGAGTTAGAAAGAGTGGGACGAAATAATGAGCCTGCACAACATTTATTTTTCTCGGTTTTAACCAAAACATTCAGTTGATGAAGAAATCACGAAACGCAAGCTCTATAAAAAGGTCATAACTTAAAACATTGTGAAAATGATGTGTTTTTCACTAGATGTGCACAGCTGTGTTAAGTAGCTGTAATAATATAATGGTCATGGCCTTGTACGTGTCCCCTGCCCTGTGGTTTTTTCCAGAGTTAAGCGTGGGCGCACGGAGGGTTGTGGTTGTGACCATGTCTGTCTGAAAACAACACACTTGTTAAATTCAGACTAGGAAAGAAAAGGTTTTATTCTTATGTTTACACCCGCAAAAGACAAAGCACACACGTATCTCGCATCTCACAAACAATGAAAACCCGCATAAGCTGATGTCCAATTTAAGTGACCCGACATCCAAACTGAATCTATTTAATAGACGACACAGACGTGTGTGGACATGAAACACACACCAAAACCAGAGCAAAATGAGGAGGCGGCGGAAATAACCACAAACAGACCAAAATAACCTGGTCTTCCAGGCTGGTCTAATTATTTAATGCCTTGTGGGATTTTTACCATTTCTGGGTACAAATTTAGTTTTTGTATTTTGAGAAAACTTGTGAAACAGATGGGTACATAAAAGTCAAATGTCAAACTCATAAGCAGGCAGCTTGTTATGGAATGTACCACGTTAAGTCACAACACGTCCAACCAAAACTTGCCTCCCATGCCAAAAGCAGCTGTAAGGCAGAACATTAATGAGTCTTGATTGTAAAAAGGAACGGGGAAATCACCGACATCTCCAGCTGGGTTTCAAAAATTGTGCGTCACAGAATAAGAAGCATCACTGACAAAATAGAGACATGAATCTGTTGTAACAGAAAAACAATCTCAGATGAGATGTCTTGGTCAAACAAAAAAGAAAACAGTGAGGCAATCTGATCTCTGTAAGAGGAAACTGTCGCTGACAAGATAAGGCAAACACATTGTACTTTTTGTATTCTTAAATTAATATCAGACTATGTAATGTTAACACAATCTTATCATGACCTAAAGGCAGATCTTGCCTCATTACCTAATCCTGATGGTGTGTGGCCTATGTCAAAATCTAGTTCATAGCTTTATTATTACGATGCTCATTGCTCTGACATTGATGACTGGTTCGTTTTAGCAGTCCTTGTATGGCAAGCCATTTTAACATTTAATAGCTAGTCTGGATATGTATTAAAGATATCCACAATTCAATTCTTCCTGGTCAAAATGAACATTTCAGATATCCACAACATCGATCTTCCTAGGACATATGACATCATTTTCCCATCCATGTGTGTGAGGTTTCTCATGACAGATATCTTTAATTCAATTGTAGATATCTACAATGTGAATCATGGCTACGCTTAATTTCAAGTTTTATTATAGTTAATTATCGAGTTAAAGATATCTTCAAATGATTTTTGATTTGAGTCAAAATGTAATTACAGATATCTTGAAATGAAGTTTTGACCAGGAAAAAAGATGTTGTAGCACGACAGTTCTCTGAAGTCAAAATGATGTTCGTGATATCCTGAAGTGACATTCTGGCTTGTCAAAACTGGATTGGAGACATCTCCAGTTATCATTTAGAATGTGTGGCGAGTCAAATGTCATTTTCAGTGATGGCACTGCGGATATTCAGTTTTGACTAGACAAAATATCTACAATGTTATCTATTTATCTATCTATAATGCTTATTCCAGATAGTCAACATTTGCCATTAAATATTAAAATGGCTTGTCATAGTCCTTGATGACTTCTAAAAAGTACCTGCCAAGTTGATAAATCATGGAAGATATATCTCCTTTTCACCCAATAACAATCATCAGTTTTTAAAAAAGGTAACTTTCATACGATTCAGACAATCGTTAAAGGGCTGATTGATGTCGGAAACAGCAGAATCCTTAATTGACTCTGACAGGCTGTTTACAAAAGAGCTGCAATCTGATTGGACTAAACCCCCAGCAAGCTTCTCTGAGCTGGAGATGCAGTTTGTTTGCAGTAACAATGGAACTCCTTTGGTCCAAAAATAGCGGGAGTCTTTCCTTCTCCATATACTACCTTCTGTTTAGCGAACATGGCACAACATGGAATAATTACTGTTCAAACTCATCTTTGTCTGCTCTGGTGAAGTATTTCCACTCTGTCGATTGTAGTCATTGGAACATCTGGATGTCGGCCACGTTTCTTTCTGCCTTTTGCTCTTGCTACATTTCTACCGCCTTAGCGCTCCACACTGCCCTGTGTTAAGATCGGCATGACAACTATCGGCATGACTTGTCAGCAACAACCACCCACATTAATCAAAGCTGCTTTGTTACTAAAACCCCAGATGAGGAATTTATCTACAACTACACACACATTCAACAGGTGGTTTTGCTAATAAAGTCAACTAAGCAGCTTAACTGTGAAACACATCGTCAGTGCTCTGCTTGTATGGTGTATGGACACATAAATTCCTGTTCATTATATAGGAATACTGGTTAGAGTGTGTCCTGGCCTCCTAGTTGTTAAGACAATAAAGAGGATGATTTGCAACTTTTGTTGCAAATCATCTTCCTCTCCCCTCCATGTTTCCTGTCCTCATATTCACTGTGATTCACCTAACAAAGGCAAACTGCCAGACCATCATCTGGGGGTTCTGAGAAAAATATAATGAGGCTCCCATGTGTCTGTTCAGCGTCCTCTGCATGACTCGTGTTTGAAGAGGAAGGGCGGTGAAGCTAAAATGGAATCGACGTTTTCGCTCAGTGAAACTGACCTCTTCATGATCTGGATCTCTAGACACCATCGCTCTTTGTTTCTCTCACTCAGCTCCTGACGACACTGCTTTATGGCGATCTGTTCCTCTGTGTCCTGAAAGCACACACACACACACACACGCACACGCGCACACGCACACACACACACACACACACACACACACACAGAGAATGCTTTTAGAGATATTATCTATACACGTTCCAAAAGAAAGAGTTATTGCTATATTATTAATTAACACAAAATCTAAAGGTCCAGCGTGGATGACTTAAGGGGTCTAATAGCAGAAACTGAACACAATATTCATAATTATGTTTTCATAAATATACAATCACCCAAAAATAAGACTCACTGCGTTTTTGTTGCCTTAGAAGGAGCCTTTTAAATCTACAAAGGGAGCGATTCCACCATTCTACACCACCATGTTTTTACAGTAGACCAGAATGGACAAACCCTGGCCCTGAAGAGACTTTTCTGTTTTATTAAGAGTTTTGCTGCAACTGTCGTTTCTCTACACGTTTCGAAGAGGAGGGTGAGAATATTTATTTGGGTACAATCTGCAGCGTCACTAATAGGCGCCACTAAATCCCTCACACTAGATCTTTGAAGTTGAAAAGATTGCAAATTAGAATTTAAAACGGTAATATGGTAATAATAAATGGAATATTTGCACAGACAAGATTATAAAAAGAGACTATAACTAAAACAGGTACAAACATGGTGACAACAAACACTGACTGCACATGAAACCTCTTTTCGACATTGTTGAGCAACACAAGTACACCTCACTACCTGTTTCTCATGGCATCATCGAGGAAGCGGCACCCACCCTAATTCCCACAACCTAATCTATGAGCTAATAATAGTCTGAAGTATTGTCACTGATACAGGAGAGCAGGAACTGTCCTATAGAGGACGTTTAGTCATCGCAGCAGCAGCAGTGCCAGCAGTGCCCTCTTCAATGAAGTCATTTCCGCCTGTTTTCCCATTACCTTGTAAACTCTGGTTTGCCGTGGCACTGACTGTTAACCGATGCATCATTTACTCTGGAACATTGCTTAATTGATTACTCAAAATAGGAGTAGTAGTTATATTCCAGTCAAAAGTGCAGACAACAAGGGAGAGGTCGACAAACGTTGCCTGCAAGGGGCAACAAACGAGCTTAAAGAGTTCCTCGAATGACCAATGAGACTGGCCTCAAAAGTGAGTCAATCCGCAAAGACCCTCACATTAAAATGTCCAACTTTAAGCAGAAATAAATTGTTCTGAGGCTTAAAGTTGGGTTTAATTAAGGGCGTGGCTGCTTTAACTTACCGTTAGCTGTCTCCATCACTAATGAGCAATGCAATGTGTATCATCCCCAGCTACAACCATCTCTCCAAATATGGTTGCTTCTGACTCTGAAAAACCAAGACGGTGACGGCCATGATGCCAAACTCGATGTTTAGAAGAACTCCACAAACCAACAGATGACGTCACAGTGACTCCCTACACTAATTACTGTACATATGCCTGTTTACTTTATTTCCAGTTAACTTCATCTATTTTTGGAACTGAAAGAGAAAATATTTCCAAGGGATCATGTTATAAGGTACTTAAGTACATTTTCTGACTCTCCATCACTTGTTTAATCCACGTTCACATGATGATGCTTCCTGGCTCGAAGCCAGCTCTTAGCCTTCAAAGCAAGTGTGAGTAATCCAGCTCCAGTGCAAGAGAGGAAGAGGAAGGGCCACTAAGCGGGCGTGCTCATATTCCCAGTGTTCTGTTTGCAATGATGGAACTCTACAACGTCTTTTCATCCTGTGACTTACAGTGATATCATTACAACAGACACTGTTTCTAACAGGCTGGGTGCACAAAGAAGACCACTTCCTGGACTGATGTCATACTATTGACAAAAATGATGCAGATGAGAAACAGCGTTCTCAAAATTAAAAGCAAATGTTTTTTTTTTTTTTTTAATTAAACACATTTCCTTTATTTGTGAGTGTTATCAAGTCATTGTGACTTTTTATGAATAAGAATTTTAAAGTGTAACAATTATAATATTGAAGTGTCGCTTTTATATGAACAATGAGAAGTTTTTGAAGGAATATACAAGTGGTTTGAGACAAAAGCTTTTTAAACTGTGAGGAGAGACAGAGCGCTGAGCAGTGTGATGGAAGAGACATGAGACAGGAGCCACTATTTGGGTTAAAATTAGCATTTTTTTCTCTGTGTCATGACTAAGTCACATCTTAAAGAAATGACGAATAAATTTTCACATTCTACACAGTCTCAAACTATACGCCAACTTAGACTCTCTGAGGATATCACCATCTCTTCCCGTGTGAATGATGTTTCACAGATTAACTTAGAAAACACAGACAGAAGACAATCCTCACAACTCCAGAACTTGCCAGAGAATCGTCACATTTTTATGATTTCCTCCTTGTCAAAGTTCTCCTCCTCAAGGCTGTCTGCACTTTCATGGGTACGTTGCAAACAGGAACTGCTAAGAGCTGATTCAGCATACTTTGAATGGTGCCAATGTGGCAAAATGTAACAAATATAGGCTGAAAAAATGGGACTCAACATGTAGCCCAAAGCAAAACTCGCTGACTCAATGGCAACAGTATATTTCCTGATTATCCCCTGAAGCCCCGCACATGATGGAAACTGTGGAGAGGCTTTGGCTGAAGGCTTCGTGCAGTTCATCCATTAACCACAGGCTTCGTGGGGGGTGCAGTTGTCTGCATTTTGTCTGAATTAATGTTTGGCTGCTGAAATTAATGACGGAAACACTGACGCAAAATCAGAATTCTTTTTGCTGCAATTTTATAAAGGCGGCTTAAATTGACTTGGACAGAGGACAGGAACATTTTCTAATTGTAATACCTGTTTCTTTTTTGTTTTATTACAGTTTTATATGTTATTTTACTTGATGAAAGCGTTTGTGTGTTTGAGGGTAATGATGAAGGACAATGTTAGTTAGCTTTAACGTGAGGAGTTATGATGCCTAAACATCGTTAGTCTATTTGATGTCTTTCAGAGGAATTTTGTAGTGATTCAGTCCACTGTCATGTCCCATCAGAGCCATGGCAGAGACATAACAGAAGGTTCAACTGTGGGGATTGTTTACCTTATTTTGCCATCTTGTGACGTTCCCGAAGCCTCCGGTGCCCAGTCGCTCCTTTAGCTCCCAGGGCCCACAGGACTGCTGCTGCTGCAGGGGGACGCGATTCATGGCCTCCTCTGCTGGTCCTGCACCCAATACAACCAAGAACAAGAACACTTTTGAACTGCAGCCATATCAGTGGCCCTGTGAAGCTCTCACAAGGAAACATAAATATTATATGCATAACAGAAACTTTGCTGGTGTTGGATCATTACCACTACCAGAGCAAATATGTAAGGCTAGTCTCATGAGTTGTTGTTGCTGGGCATTTTATGGCCTAAAGACATTAGCTGCAGCACTCGTCTGGTCATCAGTCAGAGATAAATCTGTATTGCATGTTGCTGATACGTAACAAGAAAGATGAGGGTTTTTTTCTCCCCTGAGGTTCTTCGATTTGTGACAGTATGAAAAAAAGTTTCAGTTTCAGGTCCTGGTATTGTGCATGCTGACTCAAGGTGATACAGAAATGGTTTACTTGGAGAACTGAATATAACAAAGGAAATCTTAATGTTATTTAAGACAACTCTGCTTATTCCTGCTGGGGAAAAGACTTGCTGCTAGACCTGGGCGATATATTGATATAATATCATATCATGGTATGAGACATGATATCATGACAGATTTTGGATACTGATATCCATTTTCCTGGTTGTAAAGGCTTCATTACAGTAAAGTGATATGGTTTTCTCAATTAACCAGACTATCCTAGTTGTTCTTTTAATGACCCTTTATCTACTTATTCACATTACTGATGATTATTTATCAGAAAATGTCATTGGGTTAATATTTTGCCAAATCACCAACAGCCATCCATACACTACTGTTTCAGTGTCAGGGTGTTTGGTCAACAAATATTGTTATGTACCCCTTTTATCACCTAAGCCACGCCTACCCCGTAGAATGCCCAACCGTCAGTCACAACCTGCACGATCAAAAATTACCAATATCAACCGATAGGAAACTTCACTACTGTGATAGGTTTTTCAGCTGTGTCACCCAGGCCTATTTGTTGCAGGACTGAAAATTCGCTGAAAACACAGATAGCACGTGTTTGAACAGCACAAATCACATGGAGTCGGCATCGGACCACATTGGTGGCTCTGAGTTATTTATCCAACCACTTCTTTTTTTTTTTTTTTTTTTTTTTTTTTT
>JAQLOL010000021.1:15295829-15308030 GCA_029783665.1 Naso thynnoides | reverse complement strand
ACACAGGCTAACACTTACTACAAATAACATCACAACTTGATCAACACATTACAGTTACAAAATGCCATACAAGACAAAATAAATACATAGTGCACAGTTAATAATGTGACAGAGTTTAAATTGTTGTGAAACGACAGCTGGGAGGCCTGGTCCACTTGCTGATGGCTTTATATGAAAAGGCTGTTTGAGTGAAAGTAGAGCTTCACCTCAGTACATTGCATTTAAAAAAGTTTTGCAAATAATAAGTAAGAATAATTAAATAGTAAGCCCAATTTTTACTACCTGAAAATTCATAGGATAGCACAGATTGACGCGTCAGTATTTAAATTCAGTAACATACTCTGCATAATGAGCAGCCAACTTTCACATTGTGTAGCCTCCTTACACTTTATATTGATGCTTATACTAGTGAAAGTTTACTTTTAATGAAGGACTTTTACTTAAAATAAATGTCTCTACTCTACTCAAATTAGCCAAATTAAAGATCAGAGTACACCACTCTCACACTGTAGAACGATACACCTGCTGCAAGTTTTTGCTAGCTGCAGCACCGTGGTTCCTAGGCTCAGACGGGGTGGCCCCCACAGATCCAATATGCCAAGTGGTCCCGTACGCATGGGGTTGAATTAAGTTTTAGTAACAAATGGAAAAATAAGCAAATTATAACTAAAAAAGAAGGGCACTAAAGTATCATTTCTGGGTAGTAGTCTGCCAGTATTTCAGAAATGGTCATAATAAACCTAAAAGTTAAGTTTTACATCTTTTCACTAATGGTTGGATCAACTTGCCAAAGCTTTAATCAGAGCAGATTCACCCTCTGCTGCTCTCATTACATTACAGCTCATCTTACCGCAAGTAAGCTATTACTTCACGTCACTCTCCTGAATCACACTCCACTCCTTTGGTTGGAATTGCATGTTTGTCTGACCTGATCTTGTTTTTGTAGTATTTAATCATACACATATCAAAATATATCACACACACACACACACACACACACACACACACACACACACACACACACACAGAAGTTTTTTGATGTGCTGTCCAGATGTTGTGTCTCAAATGATTAGATAATGCTTCTGTAATGCAGATGTTGTCATTTTCAGGCAGATCTCAGATGTAGGCCAAGAAATCTACTTTTCACCCATGAAGACTGAGATTTTCAAATCATCCAGCATCTTGGTATCGTGGGGGTTAAAATTCTTCCATTATGGACAACCAACAACACAAAGAGTTTTAAATAGTCTGTAGGGAGTCTTACTTGGGAAAGCCAACTTCATCTATATTTACTTAGGAATTAGAAATTCCTAACTTTTCCAAGTCAATGTTGATCCAACAGATTTTGTATTTGGAGATGAGGCTCTTAAGAATTTCCAAAGTAATGTTTTCTTTTCATTACCTGCTATTTGTGATTGTAATGCTAAAACTGAAACCTGATAAGTCACTCTGATACAACTGACAAACATCGCTCTCATTTATTTGCTTACACATATCTGACGTTTCTCTGACGTCAATGTGGCTGTGTGAGACCCACTCTATCTGTACGCAAGACCCTCTTTATTGTTTAAAAATGTTTGTAAGAGAAAAAGGAAAGGGGACTTTTCTTGTTTAAAGCTACTAACAGAATGCTGCTTCCCAATCTTTTCCAGTCAGCGTAGTACATAACTCATAATGAAAGACCTCTGTTGTCTTATTTGGCTTTGTTTAGTCATGTAAACTTTGCCTGTGGAAATGACTTATGTTCTCCTGAAGAACATATTATTACACACGTGTTTATGTCCCACTACATTCATCTGTTTCAGTAGGCTAGCTGTGTTAGCAGTTACAGTAGCTTCAGTTGAACACAGCTTCACAGCACATCACTGACTTTTTTTTTTACAAACACCAACAATTGACAGACAATCCCTATTGTTGACTTTTTTGCCCACTAACCTTTTCATAGTTTCCAAAATGCTCCTCATAAAAAAAAAATAAAAAAAATCATAGGCCAACTTTAATTGGAAGTATGTTTTTCCATCTAGCCTACGGACTGATTGACGTACTTTGCCAGGGAGGAAAGGAGAAAAAACTATTTGTCTTGGAACCTAATCTTGAAATCATTTTTTCACACCCTGACACATTTTTAAACCCTCTGGGAACCAAAATCATTAAAACCTTTCTTAATATGTAATTTAGGGTCTTCTTGCATGCATAATAAAAAACATCTTCTTTACTGCGATACATACAGTGTATAGCTGTATTATGCTTTTGCTGTATCGATCTGACTTAAAATACATACTGTAAACCTGAAACATATGTAGGCCTATGTAGCCTCCAAGGGTAGGTAGTAACTAATTAGAAGTAACACACGAGTTTAAAAAAGAAGTTTTTTAAGGAACATGTATATATATATCTGTTACTTTTTTGTAGCTGCATTTCCACTCTTGCTTGAATATGGTTTTGACACAGTTATCTGTCTTTTACTTTGCCATGTTTACAGGCCTACCTCTGTTACAAATAGTCAATAAATTGGGGACTGAGTGCAGGGGTTGGAAAGATAATAAGGGACGCCTCTACTGTAGATGTAAGCATCTTTTGTTTTTCGACCACCGCTATGACGATGGAGCAAAACATAGAACAAGAGGCAGCTTCCAGAGACAACATCTGGCCACACCTTTTACACCAAAATCTAAAAAATGTAACAGCAGCCTACAGGATGAAGTGCTTGCTGTGCAAAACACTGATTTCTCCAGTTCTCCTGTTATACTAAGGGTAGTGACTTATCTTGTAACTTCTGTTGAGCTTTTAAAATCAAAAATAATTAATTAGAATAAAAATTAAGCCTGAAATCAGCAGTAACTTGTACTTTAAGTCGTTTATTAACCAGGCTGGCCAATTTTATATGGGAGTTACTGGACTTTTACTCAAGATTTTCAGCCCTGTACCCACCACTGATAGCCTCTTTTTCACTGTGTTCCAGGTTCTGTCATATCGGATTGAAAACCCTCAGTTGTGTCTCTGCTCAAACTTCACCCAGACAGATTCATCTTTATAAATGACACCTGATACTCTGTTTGGACCTGCAGTGCCTAAGTCCAAAAAATAGTGGAAACAGTCACCCACGTTACAGGAAGCCGGTAAACAAAAATGTTTTAAGACAGTGGTTTGTCTAGTTTCTGCAATTCTTCCACAAAGTGTAGAAATGTCTTTGGTTGCCTTTTGTTACATAATCTAAATAATAGTCAGTCAAATTAAGGATAACTGAAATGTCTTCTTGATTACTTGGCACAAGGGAGGAGTTGTGCAGTAAACCAGTTAGATTCAGTGCATTTCATATTATTTGGAAGAGCTTAAGAGCAAAAATGTAAGAGATAAGAGCCCTGGCTTGGATCAGCCTGACGTTACATCTTTCAGCTTGAGTCATCTCTAATGGGTTACATTTTTGAAGTAACCTTCACAACCATAAGTGTGTGTGTGTGTGTGTGTGTGTGTGTGTGTGTGTGTGTGTGTGTGTGTGTGTGCTCCTCCCAATCAAGGAGTGGGAATGCTCTCTAATGTTGCACAGATGGAAACAAAGAGGACAGACGCCAAACTTGTTACCCCCACCCATCACATCCTGGAGTACTATGTTATTTGCTATTAAATGTGGAGTTAACACACAATAAAAACAATGAACAGGAATTATCCAAAGTTAATAAAATCACTGTTGATATTTAGAAAAGATGAAGCTATTCTTGAGGCTTACCAACTGATTTCCTGAGGAGACGACAGGTTGAGTAAAGGGGATAGTGGTTGTAACAGATGACTCCTGGTGCCAGCTGGTAAACCGCACTGATACAGCGCCACCAACAGCCCGTGACAGACCGCCAGAGCTCACTGACAGTGTGAAAAATCACTACTAGGCCAGTTTATGTGTCACCTATGACTTATTGGTGTCTGTTTACAAGCTCCAGTTCGCTTGAAACAGTCAGGTTCAAGTAAATCACCTTCTAGTGACTTAAAATAAAACTCAGAAAGATAAAAACATAATATGTTAATAGACTACAACACACTTTTAGTAGATACCATTTACTCTGCTTATGGTGTAGAGTGCATTATACTGTATGTAGACTTTAAAATTTTTTTAATGTTAATGTGTACCTCTTATTTTGTATACTACATGATCATAAAGTTCAAACACATATCCCTACACAAACATTTATGTATTTGCCTGTAGGGCTTGATATTATACATTTTACCCAAGTGGGATCAATAAAGCTTCTCTTCACTTTTCTTCTCTTCTCTTCATCTTATCTTGCCTTATCTTGTCTTATCTTGCCTTACCTCTTATCTTATAATAACAGTATGTGTCATCATTATGCTTCACACAAATGTTTGTTGTCCTCCTAAATAATAAAAACTCGCCCCTCTTAACAAAAGTTGATTCACTGTTTATTTAAGTAATTTAATTTTTAAAAAAATGATATGGATGATATGATATGATATGGATCTTCTTTTGATGTCCTATCAGAGAAAAAAATATTTCAAAAAGGGGAAAAATAAAATTAACCTTTATAACCACTGACTTTTGACTTGACTTTTTTTTGTAAAAATCCTTATTTAAAAGATGAAATCCACAGGCCTGAATCCTAAAGGTTTTATTTATCCTTCATATGTACACAGCAGTGAAGCACGCTGAGAGAAACTACACCCACACATTCCCGATAAACCACCTCTGAACGGATCTTTTCACTTGAAGTATGTGATTTGCCCTCCTGGATCTCTTGGGGCTGCCCCGCAGTTCCCCGGCACCGCCCCGCAGGCTGCGTCATCATCCGGCGGAGCAGCAACGCTTCCCCGCTGATGTCACAGCTGCCCTCCCACTTCACACGCCGGCAGGACCGGAGCGCTCCAATAAAGACCGACCGCGGCGGAGCGACCGGACCAGTCCGAGCGACAAATCCGACCGAGGACAATCACAACGCTTACAAGGACACTGAGAAGATAAAGATTAAGAAGAATTTTCATTTGGTAAGAGCTTTTTCTTGTCGCACTTTTACGCATCCAGGCAACTGTCTTAAACATTTTGCATGCATGTGTTACATTTGCTTCTCTGATATAATATTATATGACACTTTTATGACAAGACTATGAAAAAGAGTTGTCTTGACACAAAGGTTTTCCAATTTATTTTATGTTAATAGGCAAAAAAAGTAAATCTCATGTGAAACGAATTTAAAAATAGTCAGGAATATACATTAAAACAGTAGCTCCATCACTGACCTGCAATTCAGCGTAACTGACCGGTAATCCAAGGTGACACACAGTTTTTATGGATAAAAGTAGGAATTATTATGATGATTATGGTGACATTAATTTGTCCAGGTTAACATTAACTGGGAAGGGTAGCATGCTCATTCATTTGACATCAGCACTGACCTCAGCGGCTCTCTTCATCCACCTGTTCAGTCTGTTCAGAATACAACTGCACAAATTCTCTCACAGTATCACACACTCGCTCTTCATCTCCAAATTCTTTCCAGAAATCAGCCGTTTTTGCCATCAAGGCTGCTTCAAATCCTTCTGGAACACAAAAAACACCATGTTACAAATGTCACAAGAACTTGGAGATACTGTGCTCTGCTGCTGGACTCAGTGTGCGCAGGTTATCAGGCGACATCGCTGCTATGACACTGTGCTTATGCTCAGTGTGTGCATGTATGTATCACTCTGAGCCAAAACCTGCACAGCATCACTGACATGCAGACTCTTATCAGGCTTATGAGCTGGATTTTGCGTCTGAGCTGGACCTTTGGGAATTCTCCTCCCTGCCATCACTCAGCACTGATACTGTCCATTGCACTGATACTCTCAAGTGTTGCATGTTTAGAGAAAGCAGACTTTGTGTGCATTCTCTTTCCGGCAGTGCGGTCAGCTGTGTTGTGGCCTCACATGGACGTTTGTGACTCACGGGATCGGCGGGTTGGGTCTTAAACCTGAAAATTAAGATCAAGTCAGACAGAAGACTGAGCTGGATCAGACTGTGGGAACAGTGAGGATGAATCTCTCCACAGTCAAAGCGTCAATATGAGCTGCAGCTTTTACTTAAATCTGGACAAAAAGCCTCTTTCACATCTCTGCTCTTCCTCTCTGACTGCTTTTCTAAATTGTATCTTCATCTAATGGCTTCGATATGGTTATAAATCCTTCAGTGCCTCCATCTGTGTCCTTTCCTCCATCTGTCCTGAAAGCTGGGATGACTC
Source organism: Naso thynnoides (assembly GCA_029783665.1). Lineage (NCBI taxonomy): Eukaryota > Metazoa > Chordata > Actinopteri > Acanthuriformes > Acanthuridae > Naso > Naso thynnoides. The sequence goes on along the minus strand of JAQLOL010000021.1, from coordinate 15,301,806 downwards.
AGGACTACTCACTCTCTTTCCACTGACCTCTGGGTTTTGGTTTCACCTCCCTTCTCCTCCCCTCCTTACCCCTCTCCTCTTTCTCTCCTTCCTCTCCCCTCTCTGCATACTTTCATCTCCTTCCATGCAGCTTTCTCATGCTCTATCATCTCCTCAGTGTATTCTCATTTCTAATGTCAGCACCTTCTCTTTTTACTTGCTTCTCACTGCTCTGGCTTTGTGCTTCTGTTTGATAAGGAGATCAAGGCTCCCCTGCACAGAGAGAAGCTGTGAGGCAACAATACAGCCCTCTGTTCGTCAGATCACAGCTGGCTTGACTGAAAACCCCAAGAGTAAAGAAAGCACAATGCCCTCTAAGTAACTTACGACATGACTTTACATGCCATAACACATCATCAGCACGTTCACATATTAGAAACCACCTGAATGGACTGTGTCTCTCCTGAAGCTATTGTAACGTTGAGTCCCAGCAGGTTGAACTAGTTCAAAAACACGTCATGAGATTCAGATTCAACGGAAACTGGCAGCCTGCCTGCTGTGACAAGACAATGGGAATGATGTTTGAATCCATAGGTGTTGAGCTCTCGAAGAAATATTGTTGAAAAACTAACCTCAATGCCAAAAACAATTAGACTATGAAAGTGTTACAATAGCATCTGTAAAGGTGTTTCCTCTGCCAGTTCCTCCAATAGACGCCACACTGTGTAGTCCACCCGCTGCAAGCCCTTTATAAAGTATCAGTTCTGACAATTGCACGGATGCAAAGGCAGGAAAAGTAACAGAGAGAGGCAAAGAGATGCTTTAAAGTGCAAAGTAAACCATATTTTGAACTTCACAGACAGATGCAACTATGTTCTCTGCACGCCGCCCCACCGTTCTCACAGTTTTACACTGTGACATTTCAGCTTTGTCACTGGAAAACAAGAATGTCTCAAGTCCGACCTTTACAACCTCAGTGCAACATCATCGTTACACATCCTCGCTAAAGATCCGGCAAGCGTGTCAGAGAATGGGGTCAGCACTTGAACTCAGTCTGTATAAAATACACTGAAACTGCACATCATGGCAGAAAACATTTACTTCAGCTCTGGTCGTGAACCCTGTGTGGGTGAGAGGCTTTTCTTGTGTCTGTCTTATCCTGTGTTGCACGTGTTTGCTCTACTTTAGTGGTGCATTTGAAAACTGCTGCTGTGATGTTGCAGCTGACTCACAGTCTGGCTGCTGCTGCTCCAAACATTTTCATTTCTTCCATGCATATTTGACCTACTAACGGATCCCCACTCTCCACAGGCTGCATACTTGGTGGTACATGTTTCAGCAATTTACTAATTGTAGACAAACACATTAACCCTATCAGTACCAGCTGGACGTCCCAGTGTATTGCTGGTTTTTTATGAGGTTTTTGCTGGTATTCTGATTGCTGTGTTTCGTTGTCAGTCTGCGCAGACACATAGCTTTTGCTCTTTTGAGAAAAATGAGCCCCTCCTGATTTGTTGCTTTAATGATTCAAGCCAGCAAAATTTAGTGAAGTTCCCATCTTCTTGATGGGAGGAAGAAGCTGTCAAGAGCTAATTGAATACACACTGCTGTTATTTATTGATAGTGGCACTTTTTAAAACTAATTCCATTAACTGCTGCCCCCTTTATGCAATCACAAAGGTTAGTATTATGATGTGACTTTTCAGTAAATGCATGTGGGACTTTGGTTATGACGCTGCTGTAAACATATAAAAAAAATAGTTGCCTCCAGTTACAGTGAAAACTTCATTGGGTTACTCTTCTCTAATAAGCAATTTGACCCCCATAGAAATGCGGAAAAAATGGGTTTTGTAGCAAAAATTCTCAAGGCAAGTAAAATTCACATCATTTTTTCTTTATTTTTCAAGAGCCTTAATTAACCCGTGTGCAGTCACTTTCATTTCTAAACTAATGAGAGATTTTTAGAGTTGTATACATACAGAAAACACAAAAACACTATTTTTAAAGAGCTAATCATCGCCAGGAAGTTAGCTCTTCTTTGTACAACATAAAACTTGAAGAGCAGCCACAGTTTCACTTTGCATCCTTTCCCCATGTACATGTTTACTTTGTGTGTTCATGTCTGCTCATATGCATTAAGTTTTGTAAGACAGACTACAAAAGCAACTGAAACTCAGTCCAGTTGCATTGTGAGATCCCCAGAGGAGCAGTGCGGATGGAGCCTCAGCTTGTCAGATACCATGACTTTAAAAAAGGGTGGGATACACATATGGTCATGTCTGATGTGTGCATGTTGGCGTGTACTTGTGCATGCTTGTGTTGATATGTAAGCACGTTTCCGTAGTGCACGGGGCCCGTGCTGGCTGCACTGGAGCAGGAAACACATGTTTTTAGCTGACAGGGCTGGGGCGGGTGAAAAGAGCCCAACAGCTGCACAAAGGAAACAAAAAGGAAACTGGCGTGTTTTTGTCACCCTGTTGCTGAGGCTCAGTTAGGGGGCTAAACGTGCAGGTCAACGGGGTTTTTTTTTGTTTGGAGCAAGGACAGCTTTCAAGGGACCTGTCCTCTTGATGGTGAGTGTGTGAATGCATGTGTGTGTCTGTGTTTTAAAAGTCAAACCCTGAGAGAGACTCTTTGTTCCAGTGAACAATGAGCAGAACGAAGGGTAGATCTCTGTGTGTGGGACTGTTGATTAGCTCCACGTTCCTGAGCACTTTGTGTATGTGTGTGTGGGAGAGACCATGTATATGTGTGTGGCTGTTAACATAGCTGTTTTACCTCACTGATGTATCAAAACACAGCTCTGTTGTCTGTTAGCTCAGTCAGCCACAGAGGGTGATTCAGTGGAGAAGCAGCCGATGGAGAGGAGAGCGTAAAAACGTGCAGGCTTGTAAGCACATGTTTTTTGCCTTATGTCTGGGTCTTTGCATGCATGTGCTGTAGAAGATGTTCCTTTTGGTTATTTAAAGTTCTTTATGTAGAGGTAATTTGTACTTTTCAACCCTCACTGTGTGCAGCATTCTGTTTCTTTTCTTTCCCATTTTCCTCTCAGCCCCTCCTTCTCTCTGTGACTCATGTTTACTCAGACTTGACTGGAGCAACAGGATCTGCTCTCCATACCTCTTTTCTGCGATATAAATCCTTTAATCTAGAGAAAAGGAACAAGTCTGATACCAAACGTATTTTTCTGAGTTAAAAGGGAAATATGAGTTTAGTTACTTTTTCTTGCTTTAGGCTTTCCCCTTCTGTGTGCTCCTACTTCTCTTTCAAGTCCTGAGTCACTTCATCCTCCTGCAGCTGCTGCTTTTCTCTGTTGGAGAAGGAATGCTGTCAGTATGGTGCAGAATCTCTGCTGTGCGTGCTGCCTTTCATCATCGCTCCAGGGATGTCCAAATAGTGTTGTCTGATGATGCGCTGCTGCCCAGCATCTATTTTTTGCTTGAAGTGAAAATAATCTGCTTCCTGTTTATTCCCAGTGGGGAAGTTGTAGATGAAAAGGGAAATGAATTGAGGCGGGACATTAGCTTGACTCATTCTCCTATCAGACCGTCCTGCAAAAGCTGTAAAAACTTCCTGTCAAAGTCCAGAAGTCAACACCAATTCAAGAAACTAGAAATGACCTCCAATTTCCCACAAGTACTCCACCTTGCCCACCCTTTACTCTCAAGTGGGCTCCGTCACAAGCAGGCGTAACGATGGAGGAAGGAAGCTGAGCATAGTAACAGTATACATTTAGAAGATGGTGACCAGTGCTGATTGATTTCCTGTGATTGTTGCTCACAATGAATGACAGATTCATAACCAAAGACCGACATGGACAGACGTGCAACAATGAAATCAGTGTTCACTCACTGGCCTAGCTGTGCTGATCCTCTTTTTTTTTAAGGAATAGAAATGTGTTATCTCTTTCAGTTGAAGGTTTTACAGTCTTTCTAATCTTTTTATTTGTGTTATTTTTTTTAAAGGATTCAGAGCAGATGTGCTACAGACTTGATCTGATTATTTCAATCGTGACTCAGTCATACTTTGCAGTCATTGTGCCATGCGGTTGTTATGACAGAATCACAAACTGCATATTTTTCATACTCAGAACTTGTATTATATTAGCTATATGTCACATTTTAGCACCAGTTACAGTTAAAGTCCTGTGTTGAGGTCAAGCTAATGCTATATACTGTATGCAAAGGGTTCATGTCAAGTTTTAATGGTTAACGAATGTGTGCTAAAAAGCATGAAACTGTTCCAATGCTGTGACTTGAACTTGGACCTCTTTGGTGAAAAGCAGGAATCCATGTAACTGTTTGATCATATGGGATGTTAACATCATAAAAACTGCAATTTGTATTGTGACACATCAATTAAGTTAAGGTCAAATGATTTGAAGTGGATTTGGCCACATTTTTTTGGCCACACTTGAACAAAGCCATGAAAGTTAAAGTGAGGAACTGGACTGTTTTTTGTGCTTAAATGTTTCATCATAAAAAAATGAAAAAATGTCATAACCGAGTGTTCAAAGCCATTTATTAAAGGCCAATTACTTGTGAATTTTACAATCCTAGTCTTAATTTTCTCTTCTTTCCGTATCAGTGCATTTGAAAGACCAAATTAGTCTCAAAATATGTCAATTTTCCTAATATGTGCTTATATTCTGCTTGCAGACCACTGAAGTTGAAGACAATTTGAGTAACAATGACCTCCACAGCTGTTATACTCATGCTCCTGTCTGCTCTCTGCTGCTGCCTAGTGGACAGTGTAAGTACTGCAGAGCCAACAAGTGGTTTTTGCTTGTTTCTCCACATTAACTATAAATCCTGCAGCCTTACAGAGGGCTTATTTTAATCCATTTCAGTTCTCCTGAGGTTTATAATCCATTTATAATCCATCTGGGACAACACTTAGTCTGTTTCTTTCTCTTTTTTTCCCCTTCTTTTTTTTCTTTTGTGTTTTTGTTGCTTGCTACTGCAGTTTTAAACTTTGACTAGTTAAAAAACACTTCATTAGTGTAGCACTGAAGTGCATCACCATTCAAAGCTTGAGAATCAGCTAAAGAGCAACATTTTAAATGCAAGAAAACAAACAGCAAGAACAAAGAACACTTTACTGATCTTTTAACAGAATAAATATTCATTTTTTCTTTTTTGACTGTTTGATTTTGAAGCTAAATTTGCTCATAAACTCACTGTTGTCCTGCTGCTCACTCTTTAACCTCTTGTATGCATGCACCAACAAGTGACGTCAGTCTGAAACCTACAGGCAGATAAATGTTGATTGGCTTCTTACTGTGTGAAGCAGGTTCCAAGTCTTTGCAGTTTATTTTCTCAGTGTCCTGGAGAAATGAAATAAAAGCACTAGCTGCCTTGGTTGGAAACCACTGCCATGCAACCACTTCCCATGCACTGCTGCTCTATGTTTAACTAATGTTTTCCGATTGCAGGTGGAGCTGCTCCGCACTAAGAGAGGGACTCGTTTTTACAGAGGTGAGCCTGACTGGCAGCCAGCTAGACGGACGCTTTTGATTGTTCATGTCGAGAAGTCTTCATCTTCCTTTGACCCGTCCTGTGAGCCCCATCACTCTTCTGTTTGTCTTTCCTTACACCACCACCCCCACCACCATCATCATTCTTTAATGTCACTGTTGTCATTCGTGCGTTTGTGTTCCTCTCTGCTTTATATTTGTAACCGCTTTTACATGTGACAATGATTAAGTTTTGTGTGTGTCTTGGCTGCATACACTTACTCTTACCGTTGGTGTTTGTGTTTGTGTGTGTGTGTGTTTTCAGTACATTGTGTGGATAGTGAGACGTCAGCAGTGCGTAGTTATGGGGACACTTGGCTGCGATGGAGGGGACAGCGTGTGGAGTATTGCCGTTGTGCGTTAAGAGGACGAGAGCGTTGTCATATTGTGCCCGTCATCAGTGAGTGTGACATGGACGCATACACACACAAACAAACACGTGGTTTCCTGACATTCTTTATTTCCTGTCTCATCCCATTTGGA
>JAQLOL010000021.1:15276413-15293354 GCA_029783665.1 Naso thynnoides | reverse complement strand
TCAACTGGAACTCCACATCTCTGAGAGGAAGAAGGTTCACGGCAAGAAAAGTGGACGCCAGCAGTCTTGGATTGGGCAACCACAACTTCTGCAGGTTTGTGACCAGTGTGACCTGTGTAGGAACAAACTTCAAATATTCAATTAAATCGAGGATCATTCGCAAAATACACAAATTTTGATTAACTCTGCAAAAATTATGCATTTGCAATTGCATTCTGACACTAACTTAACTGATTTGATTTGACCCAAATTGTGGCTCTAGAGCTGGTGAGAGTGCTTTACTATGCAAGGCCAAAAGGAAAGAAAAAGCTTTGTAATGGCTCAGTTTACCAAAAGCATGACTCAAATTCAAAGCAAAGTTTACTGGGTCAAATAAGCCTTCACAACACCAACATGTAGGAAACTGAAAAGTCCAGATGACATGCAGGAAAAAGATGCTCAAACATTGTGACTAAGATGGCAGAATTGAATGATGTCACAATCTGTTTAATTTTTCAAAACCTTGTTTGTATGATGCACTTGAATCTGTTTGGTTTAAGCATTCCAATAGCACGACAGGTGGTGGCATAGTGACAAAGTTTAAATGTACAGGATTCTTTTAGGCTACATGTGCAGAACTGACAGTCAGCACATCCTCTAAATGAAATTTCTGTGAAAATAAAACCTGAAATTTTATCTGTTTAAACTTTCACAAACTGAAAAGACATTTTCCACACTTAAACCAAAGTGAGTTTGTTGTCTAAATCTAACCACAACCTTGATTTGACCCCTGGATTCTTTTGTCAGAGCTCTGTACTTTGTATGCTTCTATACAATCCAACTCAAACCTGTGACTTCAGTGCGTCCATTCGTCATACAAACATGACGCAGGAAAGAGAACATATTCATACCGAGTGGCACAAAAATCACTGAAATTTTGTTTCCGTTTACACAAACTTTGTAGTTTATTGTAGTTACCATTTCACCAAATGCTGTGACAAAAAAATTGGTTCAAGACATCTTTTTTTTTCACATTTATGTGACTTGTGGACATTTTTACTGATTGTTCTCACCTTGTTTCCCCCCTCAGGAACCCTGACGGTGACAGCACTCCCTGGTGTTACATCTACAGAGGCACTCAGATCGTCTGGGAGTTCTGTTCTCTGCCCAAATGCTCTGAAGGTACGGCTTTAAACACAAGCTAACCAGCTGAAATACCAGTAATTTAATATTCAGTTGATTGAAGATTTTGTTTCTGTTTTCGTTATTGAGCAGATAAGTACCAAGAATGTGTGCAGAGCTTGGGTCAGACCTACAGAGGCACAACATCTGTCACCAGGAGCGGCTCTCGCTGTCTCCCGTGGGACAATCCTGTTCTCAAGCGCAAACTCTACAATGCTTGGAGATCTGATGCATTGGAGCTGGGGCTGGGTGGCCACGCTTTCTGCAGGTAGAGACACCAGCACACGCAGTACGATAAAACTAACACACATGCACAAACATCAGTATGATTCAGTGTTTCATAGCATTTTCTTCTTTCTTTATCCAAAAGGAATCCAGATGGTGATGTAAGCCCATGGTGTCACACCTACAAGAACATGCAGCTGACTTGGGAGCTGTGTGAAATACCTAAATGCTGTGAGTTGCCTTAATATCATAGTTTAATTTTACGTCAGTGTTGCAGCATAGATGTGAGATTAGTGCAATCAGACTGCTCATACCTGTCGTCTCTTTTATAGCGAGACGTCCTTCCATCATCACTACTGCCGGCCCACGTGCCCCCATCACTAACGACCATAACAGAGGTAAGACATCTTAACGTCCATGAAAAGCACTATTGTAATTTCCTCTGATGTGTTCAGTGCTCGCTTACCATCACCAACCATTCAACTATCATTCTGTGCAGCAACATGTGGTCAGCGGTTAGACAACACCCTGAATCGACCGGCTTACCGCATGTTTGGGGGCAGAGAGAGCGACATCACGGAGCAGCCGTGGCAGGCCGTCATTAACGTGTACCAGGCCCGTCACAAGCAACACTTCCACCGATGCGGAGGAGTCCTCATAGACTCATGTTGGGTCCTGTCTGCTGCGCACTGCTTCGAGGAGAAGTAAGAACAAAATCACACGTGCATGCAAACCTTATTCAATGTGATTCCCATGCAGCATGCAAACATTTTCAGTTTTTTTTTTTTTTCAGTGATAAAGTTGAAAAACTGCAAGTGATTTTGGGAAGAACGTTTCGGAAACAGAACTCAAGCAGCGAGCAGATTTTCAACGTTGAGAAGTACTGGATCCATGAGAACTTTGACGATGACTCATTCGACAATGACATCGGTAAGTGGACTTTTCAAGGGACTATGATTATTTTTTAATATGAAGTTTTTTTGTAACCACAGATGTTGTGGAACAGAAAAACAGAGAAAGTTTTCAAAATGTGACACCTAGACAGAACAATGCTATAAACTGAGTAATGAAAATTAATGAGACACTTCAGCAACCATGCTTTCACCCATTACTGATGAGATGGAACCTTAAGTGGGCAGCAAAGACTTGTTAAAACTTAAACCTCAGTCTCCATCCCTCATTCTCCCTGTGCATGACACTGAATTTCCTCTGGTCCCTTTCCTTTTGCAGCTCTCTTGAAGCTGAAGACGGACATTGGCATGTGTGCTGTAAACTCTCCAGAGGTTCTTCCTGCTTGTCTGCCTGAACGTGAGCTGGAGCTGCCTGACTGGACCGAGTGTGAGATCTCAGGCTATGGAAAAGACTCAGAATGTAAGCAAACATTCAACCTTAATTCATAACTTTCTCTAATTTTGCATGGCTATTATTTTTGTTGCAGATTTAGATAAAAGCCAGTCAGTGACACTCACTTGACTGGCCAGCAGAGGGCAGCGTATGCTTTTCCACAAACTTCTAATTGGATGGAAGACACTAGAGGACTAAATAAAACATCCTTTCCACAGTTTCTGCACAGTACTCCGAGCGTGTTAAGAGAGGCTACGTTCGCCTGTGGCCCAAAGAGCGCTGCGTCCCAGATGTGCTGTCCGGACGCGCAATTACTCCAAACATGCTATGTGCAGGTGACACCCGAGGCCTGGATGATGCCTGCAAGGTGAGAACATTTCTCCCTCTCCTGAAATTAATGCTGATGTCATTACTTGATCTAATTATTGTTTTCTCTCCCTCTGTTTTGCATCTCTAATCTGACCCACAGGGGGACTCCGGTGGTCCACTAGTCTGCCGAAACAACGGCAAGATGACCCTGATGGGTGTGATCAGCTGGGGTGATGGATGCGGGCAGAAGGATAAGCCTGGTGTCTACACCCGTGTCACTCAATACATCGACTGGATCAATAGCAAAATTGCAGCAAACCCGGTATTATAGTGGGAGGGACAAAGATGATGTGATGACGATACTGGATGAGCAGATGTTCCCATAAACACAGTGGGTGAAACAGAGAAGGCAGATATGTTTATCATTGAAAAGATAGACCGAGAGATCCATGGGACTCTGATTCTGCTTATCTGTTGATCTGAATCCACACTGATGGAGGTTTTAAACCAGCAGGACCGCTCCAGCAGAGATGCACAAGAGAGACAATTGTGAGTTTTAATGCTCAGTGTAGCTCCACGGTCTAAATTTTTCTCTTCCTGTTATGTTGAATGTGACTTTAAACATGGACGGCAACACAGGACAACTCTTCTTCCTCCTCCTGAGCAATCAACATCTTGATGAAACTGTTTGTCTTTTCACACATGCAAAGTTTTCTTGTTTTTTCTCATCTGTACTGAACTGGAGATCCAGGCAGGAAAATAGGAAATATCGTGCTGGTTTATAGAAGAAGTCAAAGTGGTAGACGTCGGGTCAGTAGCACTTTTAAACCAAAAGAACTCTTTACACAGCTGAGGCATTTACTCTGCACAGTGAGGAACACATTAGGAATGGGGAGATTTTTAAAAACATTTTGTGCAAAGCTTGTTACAGACATGTTTTCTGGATGTGACTTTGTGTTGACTTGTTCTGCATTTGCCTATTTTGGGAGTTGAGGTGCTTCAGACCTTCATCCAAAACACAAGACTTATCTGCTGGTTCAGATTCTACTTGTTTTTGCTGTTTTAGCTCAATGATGCTTTGTAGATGCGAATACATTTGTACAATAGACAGGTGGAATGACTCAACAAACCTGTCATACTTTTTCTTAAGCATCACTATACAGGAAGACGTTTTCAGAACACTCCTCCAAAAGGCACCTGGGCTGAGCCCTGCATGTGTGTATTTAGCATGTATATTGTCTGATTATTGATTTTATGTTAGTAATTAGTTGGGGCAGTTCTTCTCTGTGCTGCATTAAACTGCTTATCGACTGCAAAGCTTTTCTCCTCAATGAACTCGCTTTGTTCTGTGACTGGGTTTTTAGATGTTTTCTTCTAAGTTAATATTTATGTGTATTTTATATTGTTTTTGGACAAACTTCTTTTGTACTGTGTGTACTGTAGTTGAATAATTTATTGTCACTGTCTTTATAACTACGTCAAGCAGTGTACTCCTTTGTCAATAAATAATATTTGGAATACAATTTTTGTGCTTTATGTTATTTGACCTTGTGACATTTTAGATTGTTTAGGTTGTTTACTTTATATCATTATTAGGTTTTTGTTTCAACACTCACCTATAACACACATGCAGGAGCATTTCTGGAGCTTTCTACATTAGTGAACTCTGACTGTAACATCCATAATCCAGAACTTTTGGCTTTTAACATTTGTGTTTAATGTTTTGGATGAACTTAAGTTTAACTCACATGACAGAGACGGTCAAGACAGATGGACCTCTAGAGATGTTAGCTTTTCTTTTTTTCCCCTGAGGTTGGCTGTCCGACCCACTATATTTTCTTGATCACAGCCTCTTTTAATTCATGTTGTAATATTATGGACCCTTGCAAGTAACAGATACTCATTCATCTGTCGAAATTACATCACGAAATGTCATCAATTGAGAAACTGTCATTCATTCCACTTGTTAGAAAGAACATCATTTCAGTTTCAAGGTCAAGGGTCAAGTTAATTCATCCATAAAACTGTAATGCTCTTACCCTCATCAAACAGCACTGATTACAAAAACACAGGAAGTAAATGACTGTAGTATAAAAAGCCATAGATAAAAACAGCAGGACACCCCATAGTAAAACTGTAAGGAACTCTTAGAAGAACTGACAGCATAACTAGGATTGAAATATATATCGTCCACAGTAACACACACACTGTGCTGAACCCTTAAGGTGTTTTTGGAAAAAAGAGAACATGGACGTCTTGTAACCTTTAGACTTCTTTTATCTCACCAACTCAAAGTCTCACATAAAATCATAAAAAATCTAATGATCCAGTACAAAAGCATGTGACGCTGTGAGTCCTACTGATCAGACTGATGTTTTTCCTAGAAATACATCGTGTCAATTTTATTGCATTACTGATCTCACCGTTCTCGATGATGAATAACAATATGACAAACTGTGATGGAATTAAAACCTTTACTTGGTTGCCAGTTTGTAAGAGGCACCTAACTAAAACTAATGCAGTCAAATACAACAAAGCTGCAGTAGGGTTCTCTAATTATAAAGGCTATAATTTTTTTTTTCTTTTCCTTTTTTTTTTTTGGTCGAAACTGTTCAAGAAACTTCGACTAAGCTGAGGATGCAGCAGTGTGTAGCCCTGCTGAGGTGTAGTTGAGCGTAGGCAACCTAATAAATTTGTAACTGAGTGGATGTAGCCGATTGTCTCATGTTGGGTGCTCTCTGCACAAACAGTGGGAGTTTCGAAGCAGGGTGTGAATTCTTTGACATCTCAAATCCAGAGCAGTTTCTCTCTTTCTCTGTTTGTTTTTGACCTTGTGTCAATAATGGTACCCCACTTAATCACAACTGAGCACACTTGCTTAGCTTTATTCATGGCATGTGTGTGACTCAAAGTTAATGGTTAATTCTCCTTTTTAAGTAACTGATGAGATACAAAGGAAATTTTATCTAATAGCTGCATAAATTATATGAAATACAGCTGGTGATATGGCCAGTAGGAAGTTGCAGTAGGGAAATTTGAAGCCTTGTGTGAACCGCAGAGCCTGTTCAGAGGCAGACAGGCCGTCTAGCAGCAGGTGAGGCCGTCCGTCAGGTAGGAAATGCAAATGAGATCAGTTAGAGCTGCTTTTCACATTCTCGCTGTATCGCTCACTTTCAATCTTCAAAACCATTTGCATCCAAGGACCGAAACAAAGACATTTCCTCATGACTTGAGCTGTGAGACTCGATCCCAAATCATGACAATGGTAAAGTACCGTTTTATTTCTGTTTTCATTCTGATCTCTTTGGTTGAGCGAGAAGGAAGTGAGCAAGTGTTGTCAGTGCTGTCAGTGAGCATGTAAACCTTCCATGCTGGTACTTTTATTTCGGAATATTTTTATTTGGAGTTTTTAGGGGACAAAGACTTGACTGCAGCTGCTTTGTAAAGGTTGTGACTGTGTGGGAGAGAGTGGGAAACATTTTTGAAAAACCCAGACAGCTGGTGTTTGCAGATCAGTAAAAGGCTTCTACTATAAAATAAAGTTCCCGAAAGGCCAAACAAGTTGGAAAAACAAGGTATTATTTCATAGTTGATTTTGGTGACTGAACATTTGGATAGGGAGCACAGCTGATAGACTTGTGCTACTTTTAATGTGCATAGTTTGAAGTTTGAAGATTGAAATTTAGATTAAGTGCTTTCTCTTTTTTAAAATCTGAAATATTAAGGCCTTTGATTAAAGGTTGTAGACAATTTAAAAAAATATGAAAATCTAACGGGGCAAAATCAAGCAGAAAGTAGTGGGACTTCATACTTGTAGAAGGCATATGAAGTTCACATTTAGCTTGTGTGACTAAACAATATTTTCACTTTCTGTGTGGTTTTTATCACTTTCCTATGATGGACAGTACAGCGTCTGTTAATGAGCATGACTGCAGTATGTGAAAGGTATTCATTCACAGATGTTTGTGTTCAGTCTGCAGTGTTTCATGCAGTGATACATTTATCTGAATAGAAAAACTGTCATAAAGTCTGCATCTGATTCTTAATGCAGACAGTGAGCATTTTGTGCAGTTTAAAGTAAATATACCTAAATTTCTCAGGATTGCCTGTTGAGATCCCAGTGATTCAAGAAAAATTTGTAGTTTATGTAACAGAAAGAGTGTGCCAGAGGGCATCATGTTTACTCAGGTAGTTTTCACCCCTTATACTGTTAGCTAACATTAAAATCTACAGCGATCGCTATGTAGTTAATATATCTAGAAATCTTTCCACATGGATTAATTTCACTCTGGGATTTTTTGGGGCCCTTTTTGCTGCTCGGATGTAGTTTTCTCTCTTTTTCCTCGATGTGCGTCAACAACTCATATAAATAAAGTGCTTCATGGTTTCCTGTTTGTTCAGTGTCAAAAACAAACATTAGAAGAAGGAGGAAAGATCCAGTCTGTTATGTTTGGATTAGATTGGATACGTATTGATTATTATTGGGTGCTGTGGAATACACAGTGTTTGGCAGAGTAATCAATGTTTTCATGGCACCTGCTTCTGCTTCTACCTTAATTGTTGTAAAGTATTTGAATATTCAAAATTACAGAACAGAAGTTGGTTATTTTCATTAATATCCAGTGTAATTACTTCTGATATCTTGGACACACTATTTTCATTGTTTCATTAGTGAAACATTTAAATGATCCTCAGTGAGTCTTGTCCTTGTTTGCATCAGATGTAACCACATGGTGACTTTTTCCTTTTTCCTGCTGTTGGCCTGCTGGGAAACAGACGACACTTGTCACTGACACTTCACAGGTGGTTTGGAAACTTTCCCATCAGAGAGAAGTTACAGCAGGTAGCAGCTCGATCTGTGGTTGACACAAAGCAGAACTTTGTCATTGTAATTGGAGTCAACCTCAAGATGCAGATATGTTTAAACTTACTGTGTGAGGGAAGGGACATAAATAGCAGAACAATTATGCAGTTATTTTTTGTCCTTTTCATCATGTCTCACCTGTTCCTCAATTATCAACTCAAGTTTAAAAAAAGCGACTGTTTTCTGACATGTTGTGTGGCAATGTGTGACAGACAGAAAACCTGTGCTCCCTCCCTTTTCTCTCCATCTGGCTTTAATAATTTACATCAATACTTCCTCTATGGCTCTGAAGTGCTGTGGGAAAATACAGATAATGTCGGTCTACTTCCTGATTTCGCTTGACGTGTGTGGTGTCTCCGCCTCCGACTGCCAGCCTCAGTTATGTGCCTGCAGATGAGCTTTTCTGGGTTTGAACTGATAATTTTAATGAATCTTCAAAACAGCACTGATTTAAGATGTAATTCATGAAGATCAGATTCACAAAGACTGAATATGTTAAGTAAACGTGAGAAGACTCACAACTCATGTAAGTCGTCAGTGGAAGAAATATAGTTTTTAAAGACTCAAAACATCAAGAGTAAAAGTACTTATCATGCAGACAGGCCTGTTTCAGAATAATGATTTTTTTTGTGTGTATGCACGTCACTGAATGTTGCAGCTGGTAGAGTTGAAGCTAACTTTCTTTACATGCTTCTTTAAAGCTTTAAAAAGACCCCAAAATCAATGGAGCTTTATCTTAATCTTTAATAATACATTTAAGTCTATTTTGTTGATTAAATGTTGTATTACATATATCAGCCACTAACTATAGTTATCAAATTAATGTCGTGGAGTAAATAGCACAATAATTGCCAGTACAAATACAACAGATTCAAATTAGAAATTTGAACTGAAGTACAATATTGAAGTAAATATACTTGCACAGAAAGTAAAGCTCTCTTGTCCATCGTGATGATCTTCTCTAAAAGCGGCCTGTCTGGATCTGTCAGTGATGGATCACCACGAGTAAATGATTAGCAGGCAAGAATGCAGATAAGATTATTTTGTTGATGTTAAATCTGTGACTACTCATTTGAAGTTTCTGTGTTTTTCAGAGTTTCTTTGGAAAACTAAAAAACCTGTAAGTATCGCAGTCATTAGCAAAACCCTGTTAGTTTTATGACCATTTATTTATTATATGTGAAATAAAATGGTTCTCCTCCGTCTCACCTCTCCTCACTCGGTCAGACACAGTGGACCTCCAGCTCCACCCAGAAGGACAGGTGAGATTTTAATCACCTTTGAAATGAAAGAAAAGATGTTTTGATCTTTCCTGTCTGTGTTTCTTCACTGCATTACAAACTTTATGATCTGTCAATATCTTTCTTTAATTTGTCTGTTTTTAGATAACAATGGAGGGTGGCCACAGGATGAGTTTGTAAGTCTCTTTTGCTTTAACCGGTTTCATTTAAACATTATTAAAGCCACGTCATGTGGTGTTTTTAAACATCTTTGCTTTATTTTTATGACTGTTACCACATTTCCCATAAGCTCTGCTGGTTCTTTTGTTGGAGATATTTTGATGCTGCTTGTCCTTTCCATGGTCCTTCCCCTTCCCTATGACGATTCTGCTTTACTGAGAAGGATTCAGCCTACTTTTTCATTTATCGAACTGGGTCACCAATACATATTTCTACTGGCCAAGCACTCTCTCAGCAATCAAAGATATGTTGCTCATATAGAACCTCAGCAGATTTACTGGATATGCTATAAAATGCAGACGCAGGGCTTTTCATTTTATGGAAATGCTCAATGCTAGTTCTCCTTGCAGGATGATGAGGATGGTGACATGTATGAAGCGCCTCCCTGTGAGCGCCCAGCGATGAAAGTTCCACAGAGACAAGTGGAGGAGAACGTCTATCTGGGTAATGACACTGCACAAAGTCATCACTGCACATAAAGTTTAAAGCCCCATTCAGGATAAGTTGGCGCTAAAATGTTAATGAAAGTAATCTTTACTAAAATAATGTTGCTTGATGCTACTTTCTGCAGAGAGGACATCCACCCCAGCTGTTCCACAGAGGCAGGCTGCTCCTCCACCCAGACCGGGCAAAGCTTTGGTAACAGTAGCTAAGTATTTTGTGTGTTTCTGCATGTGCCAGATATGTTTTTCTTGCCTTTTATCATATTTAAGTGATCTCATCTCTGTCATCCAGAAACTTCTACACCGTGCTGAGGATCATCACTACGATTCCAGTACTAAAAAACGTGAGTCATGCGTCGTTGTGTCATCCACCTCTCTTCATCTCTTTAACCCCTTTTTACAACATGGTACAACCACATCTTCTCCTCCACTCAGCACCTGAGATCGACAGAAATGAGAAGCCTGGGAGAAAGAAGATGATGCCTCCTCCACCGATCCCTGTTTCAACTGAGGAAGGTGCAGTGATCGCTTCTACAAAACAAACAGCCTTTCATAGCCTGTGGGTGGTGTAAGCGTAGTGCTGCTGTGAAGAGGAAGAGACTGCCACCTAGTGTGGTCCCACTGAGCTGCATCTTGAGTGCCTAATTAGCAAAGAGCAAAGCGCAAAGAGACCTGCAAGAGCCCTAAAGCTCTCTCTCTCTTAATCATCACTCTGCACAAAAAGTCAAAAAGTTAAAGGAACTTGTCATCTCAGTATCAGATTATTTCTGCATCTTTTGGCTTTGCTTCATTTTCCAAAACTTGCTAAAACATTCCTCTATGTCCTACTGTTGCATTGCTTGAGGACTCTGTTACACACTTACAAACACCCAGGGCTGGGAAGTAACACATTACTTAGTAGTACATTACAGTAATTTTATTACTTTTCCCAGTAACTAGTAAAGTAAGCGATTACAACTGCCAGTAAGGCTGCATTACTGTGTTACTAGAAAGGGATGTGTTTTTTGTTCACAGATATCTTATGATGATGAGACATAATATGTCTGCACATATTATGTGCATGTGCAGATATATATTTTTCTACAAGAGGCTTATTTGATTTCAGTGGTCGCTATTGAAGTTCTAATAACTTCTAATAATACCATTGCTATGCTTAAGCATGCCTTTAAATAAGTAGTCATCAAAACAAAGTTGTTGTTCCACCAAAGTTTTGATAGCTGGCTACACAGGCTGTGTGTCACTTTTTTTTAGGAAGTCAGTTGGGTTGCGCAAGTAATGTAGTAAAATGACAAGTAACGTAACTAATTACTTTTGATACAAAGTAATAAGTAAATTTATTACTTTTTACCATTTCAGAGTAACTTGCCCAACACTGTAAATACCTCAAACCTTTTCTTTTAATTTCATAGCTGTAACTAACATAACTACTTTATTAAAAGACACTGTTCAAGTCATTGGGAAATAAAAAGAAAAAAGTAAAAAACACCCCACCAGCATTCCACATCCCTTACAGACAATTCCATTATTAGTCCTTTTAATTATCATTATGTGCAGTGATGCTTTGTCTGATCTTGTCTTCTGGCTCTTTCTCATTACATTGCATCTCCACCTGTGATATTTAGACTGCAGTATTTTGTGAGTAATGCATAATAAAGGAACGTCAAGATTAACTAACTAAATTCCCGGATGGATGATACATTATCTGGTAACTTTAGTGAACTAAATGCACTCTTCAGTCTTTCATATAAATTAAAGCTCTCATTGCTGCCGCTCACCAGCATCAGAGGTCTGTACGATAGCACAACGACAAAATCCCTGCTGACACTTTCTTTCTATATTTCAGATGTGTATCTGGATCCCAATGAAGAACAGGTAAGTGAAACTGACCTTCAATAACTTTTGTTAAACAGGTTAAATGACACAATTCATGTGTGGAAATGATTCTGATGGTGGCTAATCAGTGGCCTGATAAACTACAGGATCCATATAAAGAGACTTTGTAACATTTTTGTTTTAAAATCGCAGTTCTTGAGTAAAAGTATAACAGTTCGTTCTGACAAAGTTTTGTTTTTGCACCTGATCCCCGTCAGAGTGTTTTAATACTCACTCTGTCCACCAGATCCAATCCAATATTTGTTTTCTCTTATTTAATCATATCTCAGCTGCTGATTCAACATTTCATTTAAACAGTAAACAATAAAATTAATGAACAATACTTTATTAATTTCCTTTGGGAATTTTTCCCTTCATGTGCCAAAAATATACACACAGGACCTATAGATGTATGTGTAGAGATGTCAGAATGATGAGACTGCTGCATAGCACAGCACACTGAGCAGGTGGGGGGTTTAGTGCCTTACTGACATGCACCTTGACATGAACTGGCTCCTGGAACTGGTTTGCTTCCCAATGCAATACTGAAAGAGGCACTATTTTTGACATCGGACAACATCTCTGTCAGTATGAGGACTTGCACCTCTGCAGGAGGTGTTGGGGAGCACCTCTGACATTTCCATGCTCAGGGATGCACTGCTGCATTATGCATCCGTAATGAAACAATAATCCACATTGCCCTTAAGCCTGAGTTGATACAAAGTAGATATTAGGCTTGTTTAAGCAGTCATATTTGCCCTTTACTTGGGTGGGGAAGGAATTTAACGATGAGTTTAGTTAACTTAGGTCAGTGTTAAAGAATGTCGTTGCTTATCAGAGTGCACAGGGGATTTAAGTAGACCAAAGGGGCTTAAAACATTGTTTATTATTAGTTCAGCCAGAGACAAAGAATCATAGCAGCAGGAAGGTTTTGTCATTCAATGTTATCTTTATAAACATTAAATCTTACAAAAATCAATAATGCCAAAAACTTATTACATGAAGAGGAAGCAGCAGAAGATGTGGCATGACTGTATCAGCAGACTAATGATGATAATGGGTTATAATGGCTGTGTGCAGCATGCGTGCAGTGAAACAGCTCATGTCAGCCAACTAATACAAGTGTGACTTCAGTACTGACTGCAGAGCTGCTGGGCTTCCACAGTAATACTTGGCAACCTTTTGTTACAATTCACTAAGTTAATAGATAAATGAGCTTGTATGTATGATCAATACATGACAATATTGTTTCTTTTGTGTCTCAGGAAGACAATGATGACCTGTATTTAGAACCCACAGCTGGTATGTTGCATCACACTTCACAAGAACTTGCTCCAAGAATCCAATTGCGATGATCAGACATCAACTGTCACTTCAACCGACATTTTCACAACTGCACTAAGTGTTGTGAAAGACAATTTCCTTTCTTTTCTTCCTCAGCTTGCCCCCCTGCCCCTCGTGCACCGATGAGGATGCCTCCCAACACAGTGCTTGTCCTACCATCTCCCATCCCCATGTAAGTGATTCCAACCTGCTTCCTGCACGAACCTGAAGCAATCTAAAATATACAGTAATCTCCCTGCATCGCTTCCTACTCTGTGTCACATCAGACACAAATGCTGCTGTGCTTTTGCAGCAGGATGCAAATGCTGCACATATAGTAGTGGCATTGTACTATAAATTACTGGTGATAAACATGCATGAAAATGAACATTTTCTCTGTGTGCAGAATGAAGCCTCCGGTTCCCAGAGCTCTGTCTGTGAGTGTGTCTATTCATCTCACTGCTTATCATTTTCTTATGCCACGCTCTGTTCTCATTTAATGTAAGACTGTCAAGATAACGGCTAAATTAGAGATGGAGGTTTTCATTTTCTCTCAGTATTTCCATTTCCTAAGTAGGAAATTAATTTCTATGACTTTTTCCCTCTTTCAGAATTCACAATTGCCGTCTTTGAATGAGGTCAAAACAGGTAAAGACCACAGTTTCTTTATAGAGCACAAAGCACATCCAAAGCCCCATTTTGATCATGATGATGAAGAGCATGTCTTGCCTTGCCTGTGGTTTCTGCAGTTGAAGCAAGACGTGCCACATTTCCTACCAAACTCCCTCCACCAACTCCCAGTGTTAAGCCTCCCCTGCCTGCAAACCTGAGGGAAGCCAAACCCAGGTAAGACATGAAGAGTACAGACGATAAGGAGAAGTTTGGTTGACAGTAAAACTGCAAAGACTTACATTCATTTCAAGCTTCCTTTTGCAGTTGACCTCATCTGCATGTGCATGCACACATACAGTGTATTACATTAACCTTCTTGTCTTTATTTCAGCCCTCCAAACCCTCCCATGACAGACATGAAGCCTGTAGGTAAGCTCAAATTTCTCACAGAGTTTTTTGACATCCTGATAGTTAGTGACTGCTTACATCCTTCATTCAGTGTGATCTAAGCATAACGTAGATCATCCTCTACATCTTTCAGCCATCTGGCTGATGCTAAACTCAGACTTCCCTGTGCTTGACACACAGGCTAACATGTTTTCGATCTGTTCTATCCTCCTCTGCAGTTATGAGGGCAATCAAACAACCTGGGAATGAGGTATGTTATCCATCTGCAATGAGAACATAACATGAGAAATGCTTTGCTGTTGTTAATATATTTATGCCACATTGCAGGTCAAAGAATGGTTTGCTGGAGATTGCAACAGAAAGACGGCTGAGGATCTTTTACTGAGGGTCAACATGGTAAACCAAACAGTCTCACATCACTGTGTAATAATAATCAGCTGCTGATGGGAGAGTCATTTTATGCACCAGTTTTATTTTCAACAAAGCAAACACAAGAGCTTCAGGCAGGGGTGTTGTACACACAGTGGGGAAATTTTTCTGAGCGTTTATGTGAGTATTTTTGCTGACATTCAAATAAAAGCCAGCCCTGAGTCAGACAGCTTCAGGGCGTCCATTTCCACCACTTACTCAGTATGATATGTACAGTCTTTTCACATTTCCTCAAGTCTTAACTCACCCCTTTTATTTTTTACATATCCGTTATCATCCCTTTTGATTCCCTGCTTTTGTGCTAATTTTGCTCAGACTTTTCTGCTTTCACCAATTTTTCTGTGTTGTAGGATGGCGCCTTTCTCATCCGACACAGCTCAGCCCAGAGCAGCCGGCAGCCGTACACCCTGGCTGTGCTCTATCAACAGAAGGTGTACAACATTCCCATCCGCTTTCTGGAGGAGACAAGGGTTTACGTCCTGGGAAAAGAGGGCAAGAGGAATGAGGAGGTGAGGGAGAATATGACCGGAGACAAAAGGGAGAAGACTAAGGGAGGAGGATTCTTGAGTAATTGCAGGCTTTTAATTTAATAACCTCTCTCCTTTGATGTTTCTCTCTCTCTGTCAGGTTTTCGGCACCCTTGATGAGATGATTTCCCATCACAAAAATAACCAGCTGCTTCTAATTGACAGCAAGAGTCAAGCCAAGCACACAACATATTTAACCCACCCTGCTCGCCCTTAAATAACCCTACAAGAAACATCTCGTATGTATATTCATGAGTTTAATTTCACAGTTTAAAAGTTTTCCACTTTGAAATACTGTCAGACTTTGTCATAGGAGTAGTTAAACAGCTGTTTTCTGATGTTGTTTATAAAATTTTAAAAAAAAGGACACTGCGATGTATTAAATGCACTGAAAACTATGTAGAATTTATATAAAAATAAAACAAACACTTGTTTAAGACACTCCACTTTCACATGGCAGGAGAGCTTTAACCCCGAAACTTCAAACTGACCTGAGATCAGTCAACTCCCAACAGTCTTAATGTTTCTGCTCTTGAATGAAGAAATGATGTTACCATTAGATCACCGCATTTCGTTGACTTTTAAACATACAAACTGCATTTTTTCTGTGTTCAGAAATGAAAACAAATCACAAGAGTGTCAGTTTCTTTGGCCATGTCTCCATGAATCAGTAATGCTTGTTACGGCCAGATTTGGTGTGTATCTTTTCCTTGTGTGGTTTAGTTTGATGATACTTGTAATGCTGTCTTTTCATTGAGATATTGTAGATATTGTGCAATACAGACCAAAAGCCAAAATGCATGTGCTTGTTTTATGTTGTTTTCATACACATATTTCACCACCATTTACCCTGATTTACTGATGTTGACCCATAAAACATCAGTAAATGTGGACTAAGGTCTTATTTTTGGGTTTGTGGTTTATTAAGAGCAAACAGCCTCACACATTATGAAAGGTTAATGTTTGTTGGTCATTTGAGGAAACTCAGACCTTCTCTGTTGTCAAACCTCTGCTTGCGATGGACCCTCGTCAGTGTGGTGAGCTGAGGCTTTGTGGCTTTAACTAACACAAGCTGGGCCAGAATGTGTGTGTGTGTGTGTATGTGTGTTCTAGTGACCACAGACCAGACGCTGCTGGTTACACCTGCTTCCTGTCAGAGTGAAACCTCCTCCTCTGTGGCCAAACCATAAATCCAGGACCTGCCGTCAAACAGCATAACAGAAGCCTTGTGCATGACTGAACAGCAGTAGTGTTATATTTTTTATCACCTGCTTCAGTGAGGTATCAGCTCATTATGTGGACAAACAACTCTCCTGTCACAACATATCAACTTTAAAAAACTGCTGTTAAAATTAAAGTGTGAAGTATAAATTCAATTGATCTTTAAAAATGTGTAAAGGTCAACTTGTTGATGTAATGAGCCTAAAAATCATGACTCTACATGTGAGCGGGCTTCATAAGTCTTCAGCTAAGCACACAAGGCACCAGGCAATGGCATCATGTATAGTTTAGTTTTTAAAGTTATATCGCGTTTAATAGTAATAACACAGTTTCAAGCTAACAGATTTCAGTACAGGTTGAAAATACAGAGGCTAGTTCAGTGGTAGCTGCTGTATTTGCATACAGGCAGGTGTGTAAATAACTTCCCTGGGCTAGTGTAATTTGGCAGGTGAGTATAAGGCATCTTGTTGCTCTGTTACAGGATTAATGCATGGATTAAAAAGCGACCCAAGAATGAATGAATGAATTATCTATCTATCTATCTATCTATCTATCTATCTATCTATCTATCTATCTATCTATCTATGTGCTTTATTAGCCATCTAAAAATATTTACATCTACTCTAAATCGAATGAGTTTATATTCTGAACATGTTGCAACTTTCTGATTTGATAAGATATGGACTAGCTGCTTTCCGGAGAAAATGTGCATGTCTGTAACACCTGCCTCTGCGTGTCTATAT
>JAQLOL010000021.1:15247665-15270274 GCA_029783665.1 Naso thynnoides | reverse complement strand
TATTTTCTCTGTCTTTTAAACTTTTTAAGTTAAGTTTTTGTCTCCACCACCGTCGAGGGAATTATCTGGCTGTGCAGTACTTCAATGCTACACTATGTTCACCAACTTATCAGTAACTTGAGTCTACTTCACGAACATTCCCAATAAATTATAGGGATACTTTCACTTATATGAACGTTTCCTTCCATCACATTTTCACTCGTGCTTGTGGCAATGCTGGAACAGATACAGCAAGGGACAGTCCTGCAGATGGTGGTAATGCAGCCCTTCTGGACGCCAGCCAGCATAAAACTTGAGAGAAGAAGAAGAAGAAGAAGAAGATGTGGCAAAGCTGAATGTCCCTTAACTTTCTAGACAGTTGCGTATCAATTTCACCTTCTTTGGGGACTGTAACTGCTTGTTACGTCTCTTTCTTTTTTTCTGAATCACCTGCGAATGCATTGACAAGGCAGCTGTAAATAAGTCGTGGATTCAAATACAGTCCTGCGACTGGATCGCTTGCTCAATGTGAAAGCGTCACTCGTCAGACAAACGAAACCCTCTCCATGCCCGTCTCTGTGACTGTTACTGCTCTTATTTAAACAAAGTCTTACAGGCGTCTTCTCCAAAATGTTACAAGGTGAATCGATCCCTTCTTCCTGTCACACATGGCCCCGTGCAGAAACTGTTCCTGTTCCTGTTCGTTGGCTATTTGTTCTGCTTCAGGATCTTGCTTATAGAGGATTTTCAGAGCTTTTCCACTGAAAAAAGCTGCACGCTGCTGCTGAAAACAAAAATAACACTATGAGAGCTGTGGGAGTGAATGAAAACAGAAAATCAAAACAGTGAGCTGAAAGACGCAATTAAACTCATAAGCTTAAAGCAGATTTGTCTGATAATTATCTGTGGTATGTTTTCATGATTACCTGTACTGCGTACCGTCTAACCTACAGACTTCACACCTAACCTAAAGCAGCATGTCTTTTTGCTGCATTCCTCATTGTTAATTGTTGGTGTAATCTCTTCCTGAACCCAAAACCCTCACCCGCTGATGCAACGTGTCAGTGCCTCAGCAATGTATCCACCCAGCCTATGACTCACCAAATACCGTCAACGCTGTATCACCAGTGAAGTTCTACTGCCTTTGTTATAGTAATGCTGTTCCTGCCGTTGTCCATGTCAGCTGATTGGGGAAGTAGACTTACAGGAGACTGCATGTGAAAATGTATCACTATGGGCCACCAGAGACAGTAGGTTGTAGTTTAAGTGTGGTTTTAGTCTGGAATGTTCTACCAAGAAGGAGTGCGCGGGGGGTTGGGGGGGGGGTTCTTCCGGTGAGTCAGTTGCCCCACCCTGAGCCGTAAATTGCCAAAAGCCTGTTCTTGGAACTGCACTGTCCAGACTTAGCACTCATCCCTCCTTCTTCATTCCTCATAAAAGGTACATTTATCACTCTGGCTTCTCCTCCTCACACTGGTTCTCTCCAAACACCCACCCTCCTTTCCTTTTTAGCAGGATGCTGGGCTGTGTCTCAAGCTCTTCCTTTCACTCTTATCTTCTCTCTCACTACCTTTATTGTGGTTTTCCCTCCCCGTCTCCTCCCAGACATAGTTTTGGCAGTCTTAGAAATTGCAGCATATGGCTCCAATCCTCCCTCAGGCTTCTCTGTGGGCCTTTCAGGAAGCCTTTATGTTGCACGTACCCATAACCTCACAGAAACTAAGCATACTTTTAGTTATGACTGTGTGCACTATGGTTGAAATAACTATCACATTATTATTACAGAGATCTTCTAAAATATGGGTGGCAACTTACTGTTATTTTCACTTCTGATTAATCAGCTATTTCCTTGACCTTTTCTAGTTTTCTTGTGTAAAGCTGGGATAGACAGTTGATCTTTGGTGTCATCGGGTAAAAATTCCATAATAACTCCTCAGCATTTTGTATTTCAGGGGGTCTGAAAGAGCTTTAAACATCTGCACCTCTCATTGGCTCTGTATTCAGGCTTTAGAAAATGAAGACTGTGTTGGACACTTTTTGGCGTCACCATCAGCCGGCTTGAGTCGAGCTGAGACGGACCAGTTTACACAGCTGCAACTTTCCCTGCAGCCGTTATGTCTTGTCGTAAATATTTGTTGTAAACTGACCTTAAAAGAGAAAGCAACAACAATTAAATAAAATGTGAACTGGAGCACAAACAGGGAGGGGAGGATGCAGCAGAGTTGCTTCCTTAGGAGTCTCATGCTAGAGCTAGCTTTATTTCCAGACGTCACCATCCTCATCTTGAAAGATTTGGTCTATGAAAAGCCAGAGGACGTGCAAAATGTTTTCTAGCACACAGGACACAATCCTTTTATTGTTTATTTTGCATTTATGATAAAACGGAGAAAAAAAACAGCAATTCTTCTCATTTAAGGAGCTGCTGGCTCCCCATCAGCTCACTTGTCAGTTTACGATCATACTGTTGCCGCATGCTACAGTTCAAGGTGAGAAATTATCATATTTATGCTGCTTGAATGGTTGCTGAATTTAGGGTTGATGAGAGCAGCATTTGTGAGTCATAAAACTAAAACAAAGAGATAAAAATTGTTACTGAAAAGCTTCTCGGAGCTTAAAGAAGTACAGAATTAGGTGATAAATCTATGTGCCTGGCTTCTTACTCATCAAACATAGTGATTTGATCCACTGTTAATGTAAAAAATATCAATCTGTTTAGCTTAAATTATCCTCCAGCTCTGCCTAGTGTTAAAGGAGATCTAAAAAAATGGATATTTCTTTAAACCTCATTAATAAAAGAACATTACTTGCTGGAAAAAAAGGTCTTTCATTGGAAGCCCTCTGTCCACCCCCGACTGATGAGAGTTACATCCTTTCTGTTCTGTAGCTGACATGATTTAAATGGCTCAGCAGTCATGATTTGTTGTCCTGCTCCACCAGCCAACTGCAAGATAGTGCAGTCCTTGTGATGAGTGTAAGGATTCCTTTCCGCTTGCCTCAGACTGCATAATGCAGTCAGTTCAGTCATCGGAGGGAGAGTGCCTGTTTCGGTCTGTCCTCTTGGTTCACAGTTAGTTTGACAATGTGCACAATCATTCCTCTGTTCAGCCGTTAACCTCGGTGCACTGTTTTCATGTTTTACAGATCTGCTCAGATTTGACGCAGCAGATGTGCATCCTGAGACTTCTTCTCATTAGAATAGTAAATATGCTGAATAATGAATTGGATTTGCTGGTGGTTGTTTATTACTGTAGAAGATCCTGCTTTATTTTTGGTTTAAGGGGATCTCTGTCGGAGGTTTTTTTCAGTGTCGTCTCAGTCTGGTTTAGGCTGAATAATCTAACGATAATTAAACTTCTTGACAGCTGACTTAAGAATCAAACGCAGTGTCAGGGTTTAATTGCATGCTTTGCTGAAATAAAGTGACGCTGTACTTTTTCAGTATAATTTAGATCTGATGATGGTTACAGGAATGGCATTGGGAGTATTTCACACACCTGTTATTAAAGATCAAACTGCTTCGGAAAATTCAGCAGACTATTTGCAGCTATAATAGGAGTGTAAAACAAAGCTCTGTTGAGTTAACATCCTGTTGTCTGCTGTTTGTCCACACTTGTTCCCTGGCTCCATGCACCACCAGACCTCCTGTCTGGAACATGGCCTTTAAGAATATTCCTGGAAGATTGGAGCAGACCTGCTGCTATTTTAATCGAAACATATTTTTGGTTCCTTACTTACTACATTTTTCCCCTTGTGAGGCAAATGCCAGCCGCTCCGTATGAATTTTCCCACAGAATTTTATTTATTTATTTTTTTGCTGTTGTGACGAAGGCGTGTCTTTTTTAAAGGTCTTAAAACTCTGCTCAGTTGGAATATTCCTCTTCTCGTTTTGCTTCTTGTTGAAATGTAGGAAACTGGCACACTATAATGGAGCAGTCTTCTGCGTTTGTAGTTATTTAACATGTTTTGGTTTGACCTTCATTAAAACTATACAGGCTCATAACTCATCCTCTCTAATGTTTATTAGGGAACACTAAACTAGTTTAGAATTTACAAGCAATAAACAATTATTTAATAGTGTGTAACACCTTATAAATGATTATAACAGAGTTGAAGACTGATGTATAGGCAAGTTTTAACTAATATGTTTGTCAACATCTTGACCACCACCTGTGAAGCATCTGTAACTAATGATAAACAAAAAATACATGATATTATGTGACACAGCTGTAATCAGATATAGGACTAGTATTATGTCATCATATTTTATGTGAATATGCAGTTTTTGTTTATATTCTGTATTTATTAGATTCATCACTCTAGTATTTGTAAATATTTTGTATTTTGTAAATAATCTATCTGGAAACTGAGCAAACTTCATCCACTGATAAAGGCCACAAAATGTGGTAGATATGAAAGTGGTATTGAGCTTTTCCTCTATTTTAACAGAGACAACATTCCCAAAATAAAAAAAATTATTGCTTTAAATATGATCACAGCTCTGTTATACTATGATATCTATCATTCAAACAGTAATAATGAAGTTGTAGGTGTCGAGAAACATATGAAACCTTAAAAAACCCTAAAAAATGTACTTTTATCTGGTTGCAACAGTGTTTTAAGTTTCATGCTATTTTTAAATTCTATTTATGATTAAAGTAAAGAGACCTAATAAAGGCGGCGAATCTCATTGCTTTGAGGGCTCAGGATCACAAGAGGCTCCAAGATACAATATTATCAATAGACTTAAAGCTGCACTTTGTAACTTTTGGGGTAAATATCAATAACTTTTTGTGTTCTATTTGGAAAAAATGTGTCACAATACC
Source organism: Naso thynnoides (assembly GCA_029783665.1). Lineage (NCBI taxonomy): Eukaryota > Metazoa > Chordata > Actinopteri > Acanthuriformes > Acanthuridae > Naso > Naso thynnoides. Next base: position 15,265,472 of record JAQLOL010000021.1, on the reverse strand, counting down.
CATAGACAGCTGTTAGTAAGTGACGTGGTCTGAGAGTTTCCTTCCCCCCAACTCTGTATTCAGGATTGATAAAAATCCTATCGCTCCCGTTCTTTTTGCCCAATCAGTGAGGCTCTCTGTACTCTCTGTCCTGATTGGCTGTTCTACACTGTGCTTCTTAGCGACAGGTGATGTTGGTATGAGCTGATTAGCTGTTTGTGCCTTCACAATCTGATGACAACAGAGTGTCTACATGTGACACCCTCAGTCTGCTGAAGCTCGAGTAAACACAGACCAGTTAACTCAGCTTCAACTTTCTCTGCCACCGTTTCATCTCAGTTCAGACTGGACTTGGAAGAGAGAGCAACAACAAACGAAATAAAACATTAGGCGGAGCAAAAGAGAAAAAGGGAGGCTGCAGCGGAGTTGTTTCCTAACGAGTCTCATGCTACAGCTAACGTTAACCTGTCAGCTTGTAAACTAATTAGCTTACTAGCTTGTTAGTTAAGGTTACCTACTGCAGCTTTAAGTCACAATATAATATTGCGATTTTAAAGATTTTGCATCATGCTGAGTATTGTGATGTCATATACTATGATTTTTTTGAATTTCTAATCTTTTTTAATTGCAAAATGTGTTCTCAAGGAAATCTTTGTCAAATATCTTTTATCTTTTAAGGTAAAGACTGTTTCTGTTACTTTCATTATTTTTATTGCAGAAAAATGTGCTTGTTAAGCAGATAAACTGACAGACATTTTCAAAATAACCTCTTCCACTGACTGTGACCTCTGCTGACCACAGCAGGAAAAACACCATCTAGTATAGTGGGCTGAAAAAGCAATTGCTGTTATTTTCTAGAACCCAAAAGGTTAATTTCGTATTTGCAATAAGTGTAATTTTCACAATTAAGGATCGATACAAAGTTGCCATACTATGCTTTGATTTTTCTTACCACCTGTAATATTACCTTTTTTTTCCTTTTCTTTCGTTTTCTTTCCAGCTGCAGAACATGGGTGTGAACCCAGCCAACATTGGGTTCAGCTATCTCACCATGGAGTCGGACAAGTTTATTTGTGTCCGGGAGAAGGTGGGTGAGCAGAATCAGGTGGTGATCGTGGACATGTCTGACCCCACCAACCCAATCAGGAGGCCGATCTCTGCCGACAGTGCGATCATGAACCCTGCCAGCAAAGTCATCGCCCTGAAAGGTAAAAGAATGTATGGTGAGACGCAGAGCAACACATTCAGGCAACCATTAGATGAGAAGAACTGTGCTGTTGTGAGGAAAATAAAAAACAGTTTGCTGGTATTATCAGTGGCTTAATGCCAAGTGTTGAAGTTACTATTTCTGTCCAAATTCCCAGAGTGGAGTCTGCATGGCATTCACTGTTTATTGGTCTCTACTTTTACCAGATTTAGCCCTCTACTAGCACTGCTGTGGGAATGTCACTGGTCATGCAATGACTAATGCTCTTGTCAGTGTTGTAAATATGTAGAGTGCACTCAGTTCTATTGCTTGAATGTACTAAATTGGTCGTGCAAATTGATTTTATGCCTCTGAATCTATCCCTGTGAGCACAAACACAAGCACTGATCAGGATGATTTGCCTATAATGCTTCTCTCTTTCCTCCTCCTCCTCCTCCTCCCCACCTCCTCCCCTCTGAGGATAATATAACCCTGTTTGCCCGCTCCCCTCTGGCCTATCCTTGTCCTCTCCTTCTTACCTGATTGACACTTTGCTTTTTCTCCCTTGCTTTCTGTAATTTCTCAGACGGTGAGTTGCTTTCTGTCTGTGTAGCTGTCTGGCACTCTGTTGTGATGACACAGTAGCCATGTCTCTCTCATAAAAGCTTTCCACACACCCCTCTCAAGTACGCACAGCTATTTTGACCAGTGATCAGTCAAAAAACAGACGTATGTTTATACTGACAACTGCTAGTATATTACCTCAGTATTGCACCTCTGTTCTGACCTGACCTGCTGGCACACACCGTACTTTTATGAGAACTATACATGTGTTAGCATGACTTGTTGTATGCTGGTCGAGTGTATGTGTGGTATGCATCATCAGATATTACTCTGGAAAGAGTTGGGGCACCGTGTGTGTCTTTGCACGCCTGTGTGAGCGTGTGCCAAGGTCATATGCTTATGAGGAATACAGTTAATGTGTCATTATATCCAAACCAGCTTCAGTATTCACCTGAATCATGCATTACCTCACCTGTTTGTTTCTCTGTAACTTTATCGGTAAATGGAGGTCGTTATTGATCGTGAGTAGGACTGCCAACAACATTCTAGAGCAGAGCACGGAAAAATTAATATGGCTCAGCAAAACTAAAAGTATCTCCAAGTTTAGTTGTTAAATTCTGATTTTCTTAAAGGTGGCATCTGCTTTTTGCCACCTGTGATCAGTTCCACCCAGGAGGTTTCAGTGCTCCCTTGACCCCAAAACATCCTTAAGCTGAAAAACAACCCGTCTCTGTCCTGTGGTATCCAGCTTTGCAGAAAGAATTTTATTTGCCCAGTTTTGAGGTATTTGTGTCTGAGGTGATGGAATTCTATTTTTGGTGCTCAAAACATTGAACAGTGGTTACATTTAAAAGTCAACACCACCTCCTGTAAACAAATAGTCCCAGTAAAAAAAAAAAAGCCTTTTTGGCTACAGTGTTGTTCCAAAGTTTGTCCTTAAACTTTTCATTTGGAGATCTGTGAATTAATCAGAGTAGCAGTTAGTTTGTCCCTTAGTTTTTTTAGTTTGTTATTTTAATGTACATTTTCAATGCAGTGAGCTCCGCAAAGAAAATTCCTGTCTATGTGTCTGTGTGTAGAAATTTCAGAGAGAGATATCTTTTGACTTGTGCAAATAAAACCAAACCCACAGTATATGTGGGTCTGGATACCACAAGATAAACACAAGTGAGTAAATATTTTTTTATTTAACTTGAAATGTTGAAAAATGTTGAAATCCACAGATACTATATATTTTTGTATTTAAATTTTCTTTGCTGTGTGCAGTGGTGAGCTTTCCTCTTAGATCGAGATTTCTGAGTCTCAGACAAGGGGCACCCATGAGGGTTATGTTTTATTATATTTCCAAATGCCCATGAAACATCTGATCTCAAACTTCAATGAATCAATGTTTGTCAGTTGAGATGTTCTTAAATAAATTGCACATGCATACATTATTTATGCCAAAATGCTTTTAATATATGAAGACAAAATAAGTTGGATGCAGGTTTCTTTATGAGAAAAAACAGCCCACTATAAAAGTTAGCACATAAAAAGGAAAATTATTTCAGCAGGAAATGTAATACAGACTTTAAGTAGTTGTTATAGATTGCCATACAGATTGCTGACACACAGGTAAAACTACATACAATGCATTATTATCATTGCAGTAAATTATCATAGTTTGAATTAGAGCTGTACTTAAAATCTACTGATATCTCTCTGCTTGTCTCACATATTCCCTCTGTTTCTTCACCCTCCCTTAGCTGCCAAGACACTGCAGATCTTCAACATTGAGATGAAAAGTAAGGTGAAGGCTCACACCATGTCAGAGGAGGTCATGTTCTGGAAGTGGATATCGGTAAACACTGTTGCCCTGGTGACCGATTCGGCCGTCTACCACTGGAGCATGGAGGGGGATTCCCAACCTACCAAAATGTTCGATCGGCATGCCAGTCTGGCAGGTTGTCAGATCATCAACTACAGAACTGACGAACAACAGAAGTGGCTGCTGCTCATCGGGATTTCTGCGCAGGTATGAAAACGCATGAACGTGTTTACTAATGCCTCATACAGCATAACTGCACATGACATGATCCACAAAGAAACCTTACTCTCTCTGTTTGATCCTGCAGCAAAACCGCGTGGTTGGGGCGATGCAGCTGTATTCTGTCGACAGGAAAGTGTCTCAGCCCATCGAGGGCCATGCTGCTGCCTTCGGGGAGTTCAAAGTGGAGGGAAATGCCAAACCTTCCACCCTCTTCTGCTTCGCCGTGCGCTCACAGGCTGGGGGAAAGGTGAGGGCCCCGGGATTTCACTCATGATGCTATCACAGTGTATTTAGCCTCTGAACAAAAGGGCAACCTTTATGTTTCATGCCGTTTGGTCACTGAAATAGCTTCTTATTTCCGTCTTATTTATTTCAGGAGTACATTTAGACAGCTTTAGCTGAGCAAAGTGCTATACAAAAGTACATTCAAATATAAAGTCAAAAGTAAAAAAACAAAACAAAAGAGAAATATTCAAAATTGCACCAATGAAACAGGGAACAAAACAGAGAGCTACAGACAGGTTAAAACAGATTAAAAGATTAGTCCGTGAATTAAAAGCCCACATTTAAAAAAGGAGATGAAGGGGGCACATCTATAATCTAACAGCATCTGGTCTCACAGTTTGTGGGGCAAATTCACCAAGAGTTGGGTTTTAGTTGTGAGTGTGGGACGTAAAAGAGAGCTTTGATGTCTGATCTGACAGACCTGAGACAGTGCAGAAGGTCTGTCGTATAGGACAAGGCCTGACCATTTTAGAACCTAGAAAACAATTTTGCAAGGTCTTGAATTGAATTCCAAAATGAACAGAGAGGTTCTTCTGGATTTTGGACAGTCAGCAGGCAAGTTAATGAAAACTACAGGAGGCCTGTACTGGCAATTGCGACAGTACAGTCTTTATACAATGAAGGTGTAAATTTCATTTTACATATAATGGAAAGACCGAATCAGCTTAAGTTTGGAAATTGGTTCTTAATTGATATTAACTATTAAAAAAACAGAAAAGTTTTGTCTATTAAGACAGAGCTCAAAAAGGAAGTAAACACCTATATGTTTTTTTGTGTGTTTTTTTCCATTAGACTCAAAGTTGGGGTAGGCAGTTAATTCTTGGTGTCATTGGGCAAAAATTCCATGATAATCTTTCAGCATATTGTAATTTTGGAGGGCTGAAAAACAGCAGAAGCCTGATACAACTCAGGAGGAAAAGTTGCTCTTACAGCTTTAGCAACAACTGCATGCACAGTAAAGTAACCCAAAACAAGGATGACCGACATATCAAGATAATCATCTAAAAGAGAGAGCGACCACAAACAAAATAAAATGCGAGCAAAGTGAAGGGCAGGTCAGAGCTACAGAGTAAGAACAAGGAGGGGAGGGGGTAGCGGAGTTCATTCATTAGGAGTGTCACGATACAGCTCGTTCAATTTCCAGACATTGCCCACCCCAGCTAAGGTGAGGTGGCCTATTTAGCAAGGGACCAGAGTTCTTACTGTTTAGCTGAGTGAAATTATTTGCCATCCAGCCTTCAGTGTCCTCAAACCAGTGGGAGGTACAGCTGTGAGTCATCAGCATCGAAGTAAAGAGAGAAATTATACTTCCTAATAATCTTTCTAAACTGTCCCCAGAATGGATCCCTGAGGGACCCCAAGGGTGACAGAGGCAAAGTTAGAGGAGGAATGACCTGTAGCCACTGTGATACCACCCAGCTGTTTGAAATGTTGCCGTCAAGAAGGCTTATTAAAGTGCACAACCTTCTGCTGACATTCATGTTCGTATTTATGCTACTGTTGTCATTTTTTTCCGTGGACTTCTTCTTCTTCTAGTTGCACATCATTGAAGTCGGTCAACCAGCTGCAGGAAACCAACCATTTCCCAAAAAAGCAGTGGATGTGTTTTTTCCTCCAGAGGCCCAGACAGACTTTCCTGTAGCAATGCAGGTAATGAAAGACCCCCGCTGCTCTTTAGTTTGAGGTGAACTAAAGATGACTGCTGAATGCTTACTTTCTCTCTCTGATCATTCTCCTCAGATTGGCAGTAAGCACGGTGTCATATATTTGATCACAAAGTACGGTTACATTCACCTGTATGACCTGGAGTCTGGAGTGTGTATCTACATGAACCGAATCAGTGCGGAGACCATCTTCGTAACAGCCCCTCATGAATCCACCTCAGGAATTATTGGAGTCAACAAGAAGGGACAGGTAAGAAACAGGCAGTAAACTCAAAATAAATCATTTAAAAAAATTTGATAACTGTTTTTCACGTGGCTGCATTACCTTGCTCATCTACTTCATGTGTTTGTTTACTCCTTTCATTCTAGGTCTTGTCAGTGTGTGTTGAAGAGGAAAATATTGTCAACTACGCCACAAATGTCCTGCAGAACCCCGACCTAGACTTGAGGATGGCTGTGAGGTCAAACCTTGCAGGGGCTGAGGAGATTTTTGCCAGAAAGTTCAACACTCTGTTTGCACAGGGAAGTTATTCTGAGGCTGCAAAGGTTGCTGCATCAGCACCCAAGGTATGCCTGTGTTTATGCTACATTGTAGTGTTTGCACATCCTAATTCACACCAGGTGCATTGGCAAAAAATCTAAAATATTTGTAGGAAAAGAAGATTTCTTACATTTGTGCAGTATGAGCATTTTTCTGCCAATGATTTAAAACTATGCTAGTTACATCCACTGTGATTGTGTGATGTATAAAAACTAATAAAAAAGTCCAATAGATGCAGTAAATATTTTCCATAAGCCTTGTTTATCATCATGCTGCCATGAATGTAGAATTCTGGACCAAAAATTTGGAAAAACTGGAGTGGAATAACTCTTTCACATTTCCTGCTTTCCTCTGTTTTTTATCATCTTTCCTTTCCTCAGGGAATCCTGCGGACGGCGGAGACCATCCGTAAGTTTCAGAGTGTCCCAGCGCAGCCAGGTCAGGCCTCTCCGCTGTTGCAGTACTTTGGTATTCTGCTGGACCAGGGCCAGCTCAACAAGTTTGAGTCTCTGGAGCTGTGCAGGCCCGTCCTGCAGCAGGGCCGCAAGCAACTGCTGGAGAAATGGCTGAAGGAGGACAAGGTAGGACTGGAGGATTAGAGCAACAAGGCAGCTCTCATAAGCCTTGGCCGCAGATGTACAGTTGTTGAAGCTCCATAAAGTGATACTTGTCAAAGTGATGCACACAATATTTACCCTGTGTTGTTGTCTACACAATGGTTATTACCTCACATCTGGTACCTGTGATTGTGTGTGTGTTGTAGCTGGAGTGTTCAGAGGAGCTGGGAGACCTGGTGAAGGCCTCGGACCCCACCCTTGCTCTTAGTGTGTACCTCAGAGCTAATGTCCCCAATAAGGTCATCCAGTGCTTTGCTGAGACTGGCCAGTTCCAGAAGATAGTGCTGTATGCTAAGAAGGTAACCCCTTCCATTCTCCTTTCCCTTACTTAGCTATGTGTGGAAGACACATTTACTCAGTGCACGTCTAACTCAGCATATGGAAACATCACATGATACGTTGGTTTGTAGAAGTGACTGAAGTTTTTGCAGGAATTTGTGAAATTTTTGAAACATTTGGATGGAAATATGCTGTGGTAAAATGTTTATTGTAAGTTTGAAAGAGTTTTATAATGAAATCAAGTACAGTACAAGGTTTGTAAACTATATTTGCATTTTAATCCAACTGTACTTAGGTGGGCTACACCCCTGACTGGGTGTTTTTGCTGAGAAATGTGATGCGTGTCAACCCAGAGCAGGGACTGCAGTTTGCCCAGATGCTGGTCCAGGATGAGGAGCCGCTGGCCAACATCAACCAGGTAATGCAAACACCAACATGACCACCTCAGTCACTAGAGACCCATGATGTCGCTCCTGCACACACCCTCACACTTGCATGCAAACACAAAGTGCCCAGTGTGGGAGTCTTCATCTGTGTTATTCCAGATGTGCCAGCGATGCCAGGAATTCACAGAGTCAGTGACCCCCTCCTCCTTTTAAAGCCACATCATCACTCTGCTTAACCCAAATCCCAACCGGAGAACTTGATTAAGTGAATATGCCCGCCCCTCTACAGATGTTGTTAAATATGAAAAGCACAAACATCTGGCTACCGGGCCTGTAAATGCTGTGCGATTCCAATCTTACCTTGCGTGCTAACTCAAATCATGGTTTCCACATGGTAGGAATGCAACAATCTAACTCTTTTTTTCTCTGTATTTAAAAAAAAAATCTTTCTTTATTTGTTTTTTGTCCTTTGGTAGATTGTAGATGTGTTCATGGAGGGAAACCTAATCCAGCAGTGCACTTCCTTCCTGTTGGATGCTTTAAAGAACAACCGCCCAGCCGAAGGACACTTGCAGACTCGTCTGCTTGAGATGAATCTCATTCACGCCCCCCAGGTGAACACTCTGTCCTGATGACAAAAAGCAGCTTGGTCTACACTCATATTAAACCGCAGTTGTGTTTTCATGTGTGCATAAACTCTCAGGTAGCAGATGCAATCCTGGGGAACCAGATGTTCACCCACTATGACCGTGCCCACGTTGCTCAGCTGTGCGAAAAGGCGGGTTTGCTGCAGAGAGCTCTTGAACACTACACAGACCTGTATGATATCAAACGAGCTGTGGTGCACACACATCTGTTGAACCCTGAGGTACGCAATTGGAGGTGTAATATCTATCTGTGAATATCACTCTCTTGAGAGCTTTTCCTCCTTTCCCTGCTGTCTCACTTTCTCTGTCTTCTTTTTGTCCCTTTTCTCCTTTTAGTGGCTGGTGAACTTCTTTGGCTCTTTATCAGTAGAAGACTCGTTGGAGTGTTTAAGAGCCATGCTGTCAGCCAACATCAGGCAGAACCTGCAGCTGTGCGTCCAGGTAGCGTCTAAGTATCATGAGCAGCTGGGGACTCAGTCATTAGTGGAGCTCTTTGAATCCTTCAAGAGTTATGAGGGTAGGTGTCACACGCGAGTCAAGGTTTGAGTGCTGATTTAGGGCATGTTGAATTAAAGCAAGAGAATGTGTTAAATAGCAATTTTAAGTTTTCTGTGCAAGCTTTGAGTCATTGTAGATTGAGCTGACCTTTGTGCTGTTTCTTCCCTGCCGTCTCCATCCAAGGCTTGTTTTACTTCCTTGGGTCGATTGTGAATTTCAGCCAGGAGCCTGACGTTCACTTCAAGTACATCCAGGCTGCCTGTAAAACGGGTCAGATCAAAGAAGTGGAGAGAATCTGTAGAGAGAGCAACTGCTACGACCCGGAGAGGGTTAAAAACTTCCTCAAGGTAAAAAGATTCTGCATGCCTAAGTGGTATAGTTGATTTTATTATTCAGCAGTAATTTTGTAATATATTATCCATTTGCTTTACTTTAATCTCATATTGCTCCCCTTTGTAGGAGGCCAAGCTAACAGACCAGCTTCCTCTCATCATTGTGTGTGATCGCTTTGACTTCGTCCATGACTTGGTGCTCTACCTCTACCGCAACAATCTACAGAAATACATTGAAATCTACGTACAGAAAGTAAGATTAAGACTTATAATGGGATTTTATTCATAACCGGTCACTGCTTAATCCAGACTTTATTTTGATTCAGTTTTGACATCTTGATTTAGAATTTGTTGCTCTTGTTTACAGGTGAACCCTAGTCGTTTACCAGTGGTGATAGGCGGTTTGTTGGATGTGGACTGTGCTGAGGACGTCATTAAGAACCTGATCATGGTGGTCAGAGGGCAGTTTTCCACTGATGAGCTGGTGGACGAGGTAGAGAAGAGAAATAGGTAAACGAACAACGGCCCCAATATTTCTTATAATCATGCATTATTACCTCTGTATCTCTCATTAGATGAAGTGACTTGATACCTTTTGCAATTGTATCATTGAAGTCTATCATTTATAACTCTATAAAAATATAACTGCATGGAGTGTTTACATAGGCCATGTTCACACTGCAAGACATGTTTGCGATCTGCTTGAAACACTTCATACCGTACATTTTATTTCAAATGACAGAATGGTCCGGGTAGGTTTAAAGAAGTTAAAAGAATAAACACACTTTTTTGTAATGCTAAAATAATTAAAAGAAATTGAGTTAGACCACTTTTCTTGCAGAAATTAAACTATTTATTATGCCATCTGATGTCCTTAAATGCCCAGATGTGGCAAAATGGGCAGAAAAACTAATTTGGAGAAATATGAAAGCTCCTGTGGTTGTCTTTTGGTATGGTTGCTAGTTTCTGCACCTCATAATCTGTAATAAATACTTTCAGTTTTTTTACATAAAAAAATGCTTGATGTGTTGATTCTGTCAGAACTTTCCAGAACCTTTTTTAAAGTATTTTTTTCACTTCCAGCGCAAATCCTCTTTGTTTCTGTATGTGAGAATAATGTGAGAAAGTGTAAAAATGAATACTTAGAATGACGCTGCTGAGTGCACAACACTGCAATCTAGTGTTGTGATTGTGCATTGCATCACAGGAAAACTGCAGTCATGCATTGAAGTGAAACTTTTTTTTTTCTAAATGTTTCTAAAGCTCATATTTCATTATTTCCCCTGTCATCAAAGGCTTAAACTGCTGTTGCCATGGCTGGAGTCCCGTATCCATGAAGGATGCGAGGAGCCAGCTACTCACAACGCTCTGGCCAAGATCTACATTGACAGCAACAACACGCCCGAGCGCTTCCTGAAGGAGAACCCATTCTATGACAGTGCTGTGGTTGGGAAATACTGTGAGAAGAGAGACCCTCATCTGGCCTGTGTGGCTTATGAGAGGGGGCAGTGCGACCTGGAGCTCATCAAAGTGTGTAGATCACATGATGCAACTTTTAGACAATCTAGGGCAACTTTCTAAAATACATAATGGTTAAATTATCTTTGATTCTCAGGTGTGCAATGAGAACTCGTTGTTCAAGAGTGAGGCTCGATACCTCGTACGGCGGAAAGATCCTGAGCTTTGTGCGAATGTGTTGGAAGAAAACAACCCATACAGAAGACAACTCATCGACCAGGTTAGGCGTCTTCCAAGTCCATTCTTGAGTGATGCAAACTGTGAATGAGTCATATGTTTCTGTGTTTATATTCGTCTGCTTTTCTCTCATCCCAGGTGGTGCAGACAGCCCTGTCAGAGACCCAGGACCCTGAGGAGGTGTCAGTCACAGTCAAGGCCTTCATGACTGCAGACCTGCCCAACGAGCTGATCGAGTTGCTGGAGAAGATTGTGCTGGACAACTCTGTCTTCAGTGAGCACAGGTACAGCAGGTGTCCAGCTTTTTGGACCTTATAATAAATTTGCCGCAGTAGTCTTCATTTTTTAAAAAAATAATCCCTCCGTTCTGGGTAATTTCTCAGAAACCTCCAGAACCTGCTCATCTTGACAGCCATCAAGGCCGACCGCACACGTGTGATGGAATACATTAACAGGCTGGACAACTACGATGCCCCTGACATCGCTAATATCGCCATCAGCAACGAGCTCTTTGAAGAAGCATTTGCCATTTTTAAGAAGTTTGACGTCAACACTTCTGCCATACAGGTAAAATGTGTTACTACAAGGACCCAACCAATATGGTATATTTGGGGCTGATACTGATATTTGGAAGAAATAACATTAAGATATGCAGTAAATCAGCCAATATTTATACATGTGTATAACAGCTGAATGTGGTTATCAAATACTTGTGTCAAACATATATAACAGAGGTGGGATATCTTACATTTAAATAAACTTTATTCCAAACATCAGTGCACTGAACACTGAACACTTCACTTATAGTTATTTAACTAACCACTGTCTGCTGGACAAACTACATAGTCACACCATTTTAAATTGATAATACAAACATCTTTTTATCAGTTTTAAAAACAGTTTTAATTGAAGCGCATACTTGAGAACATACTGATATATCTGCTATAGACAGATATCGGCCAATAAAATCAGAAAACAGATGTATCGGTTGGCCCTAATTACTACTGATGCTATCATTTAAGGGAGAAAGTACTTCAGTACGGTTACTGACTTAAGTTCAGCACTGGTTAGAATACTTCCCTTGTTTTACATGAAAAGATGTAAAAATCTACAAGACAAATGAGATTTCTAATGCTGATGATGTGTAATTATGATCTGTATTGAGAACTGATGCTGCAGGTTGTATCAGTGTATTTCTTAAATGCTTTGAGTGATTTAAGTTCTCTTGATTATTGCTAGAAATCAATTAGAGCTCTTTAGGCTTATTTTTACCCCTGATGTTTTATCTCATTGTACATCAGATCAAAATCGCAACTTTCCTCGTGTCTGCAGGTATTGATAGAGCACATAGGGAATTTGGATCGTGCCTACGAGTTTGCTGAGCGCTGTAATGAGCCCGCCGTGTGGAGCCAGTTAGCAAGAGCTCAGCTGCACAGAGACCTTGTGAAGGAGGCCATTGACTCGTATATCAAAGCCGTCGACCCGTCAGCATACATGGAGGTGGTCAATGCTGCCAGCAAGAATGGTAAGCATTCGCTTCAGAGCACAACTCTCCTTCACAACAGCGGCTCACATTGCCTGTCTTTATTTATTTAATTCAACTGAGTTGCTCCTCAAGGTGGTGTTTGTGTTTCGCAGATAACTGGGAGGACTTGGTTAAATTTCTCCAAATGGCTCGAAAGAAAGCGAGAGAGTCCTACGTGGAGACGGAGCTGATCTTTGCATTAGCTAAAACAAACCGTCTGGCTGAGCTGGAAGAGTTTGTCAGTGGGCCCAACAATGCTCACATACAGCAGGTTAGTCATAGCTGTTGCAGAAGCTACATGTTGCTCTTTGCAACTTGTAACTGCAAATCGATCTGCTAACCTCTTTCCCACTTCCTCTCCAGGTGGGCGATAGATGTTATGAGGAGGGGATGTATGAAGCAGCCAAGCTCTTGTACAACAACGTGTCCAACTTTGCTCGCCTTGCATCGACACTCGTCCACCTTGGAGAGTACCAGGCAGCCGTGGACAGCGCCAGGAAAGCCAACAGCACACGGACATGGAAGGAGGTAACTGGCACACAAACACGTTTACTCTACAGGGTGTTTAATGTGAAGAGGACATTGAACTGCTGAAGCTAGTGGCAGAGAAACTAACCTAAGATTTGTGTATTACGATTCTTTATGTGTGTTTTTTCTTCTTGGTAACTCTCTCTCCTGTCATCAGGTGTGTTTTGCTTGTGTGGACGGTGAGGAGTTTCGGCTGGCGCAGATTTGTGGTCTTCACATAGTGATTCACGCCGACGAGCTGGAGGACCTGATCAGCTACTATCAGGACCGCGGATACTTTGAGGAGCTTATCGCTCTGCTGGAGGCTGCGCTGGGCCTGGAGCGCGCCCACATGGGCATGTTCACCGAGCTCGCCATCCTCTACTCCAAGTTCAAACCTCAGAAGATGAGGGAGCATCTGGAGCTCTTCTGGTCCAGAGTGAACATCCCAAAGGTAGAGCCTGTCTCCTCCGAGTGTGTGTGTGTGTGTGTGTGTGTGTGTTCCAAGACAGTTGTACCTTTTGTAATAAATCAGATCATCACACACAAGGAGGCTCCTTAAGCTCTGAACTCCTTTGATTTATTACTCTGCTAAGATTTCTACTTCTCATCAGCTCCCTTGTAGGAACGTTACACTGTGCACAGAAGATTTTCTGAATTGCTTTTTGTAGCTGGCCATGTACTGACATATGGCTGTGGATTAGTCATTCTTTTAACAGTTTGGACCTGTTAAAATCTTATGTTATGAAAAAAGGTGAAAAAAGGCTGTTATTCTCAGTTATTAAAGCTTCCTAAATCCTTGAGAGCTTGTAGAGTTTTTAAATATTAGTTGCCTTAACTTGGTTACCTGCATTGGACTTAAGCCTGTTGACTGACTGATTCACATTATGATTTAACTCATAAAAGTGCATGTTGGTACGCGTATGTTTCGATAACATTCAATGTGCATGTATTATTATTGTCAGAAAATAAAGGACACTTGATGTGATGTGACACTGGAATGAGATAAAAGCAGAACAGCCTTTCATGTCTTTCAGCTACTGTTGCTTTGTTTGTTCTCAAAATTTAAGATTTTGAGAAAAGCAGATGTGCAAATCATGATGTTTATGTCATGTTTTATGGCAAACATACTAAATTAGAGTCCATGAATCAACCAAATTCAACAGTGACTCAAGTTTATTTCAGTTCGAAGCCTGAATAATTTGGACTTGTTCTGTGTTTTCTGTGTTTTTCAGGTCCTCCGTGCAGCAGAACAGTCCCATCTATGGGCAGAGCTGGTTTTCCTTTATGATAAATATGAAGAGTATGACAACGCTGTGCTCACCATGATGTCTCATCCGACAGACGCTTGGAAGGAAGGCCTGTTCAAAGACATTATTGCAAAGGTAAAGAGAACCCTTTGGAACTGAACAATTTATTTCCCTGTTAAACCTCTTTAACATCTATAGTTTTTGTGATCTTTTTACATATCTCTTTTCTTCTCAGGTTGCCAACGTGGAACTCTACTATAAATCTCTTTCCTTCTACCTGGAATACAAACCGCTCTTACTGAATGACTTGCTGACCATTCTGTCTCCACGGCTCGACCACAGCCGAGCCGTCGCCTTTTTCAGCAAGGTAACCGGAGCTGATGTTTACCTCTGTGAATCAGACCTTCTGTAGTTTTCTTGATGTTTGTTCTGCAGTGGGAAACACTGCAGAACAATGGATGTGACGTGACTTGGGTTGTTTTTACATGAGCAGGCGAACCAGCTGAAGTTAGTCAAGCCTTACCTGAGGTCTGTCCAGAATCACAACAACAAGTCGGTCAATGAAGCCCTCAACAACCTGCTGACAGAGGAGGAAGACTACCAGGTCTGTTAGTGATGTTGATCATAGAAAGTAGAAAAAAAATGTTCAAACTTTTTGCTGTACATCATGTTTGTTTTGAAAACATTGATGATTTAGTCTAAAGGTGCATGTGTTTTTTTAAGTAGCAGTATGTGTGGGTGAAATTTTTTTTTAGAGTAAAAGTTGCTCTGTCTAACATTTAAAGAACAGTTCCTAACTTAATCTCTCATTATTTTTTGATGATTGAAGGCGGTCAAATCTGCTTCACATTTTTTATTAAATCTCAGTTAAATCACAATATAAAGTACGATGATTATCATGAACAAATCTTAATGGTTTACTGTTTCCGATTCCTGGTTTTCCGTCAGGCATCTGAGATCCATGCCTAACAGAAATGTTTCATGGTTCTCAGTCAACATTTATTATGTTGCCACACACTGTGGTGCTTCACAGCATGATCCGAACCAGACACAGATTATGTACATATAGTACAAAAGTAGTAATTTGACCTCTTTAGAGAAGTTGCACTGCAATTGGTATTAAAATGTTCTGTATAGTAGGGCTGTGTCGATACCAATATCATTATCTGTATTCACCTGCAGTTCTGCCTGAAGTGCTGGATTGTATATCAGAGTGCATGAGTCCAAGCAGTGATATGACACCACGTAATTTATTTATTGAAAATGGGACCCTTCTTCCCAGTGGGGTCTCGTACACCGGAATGCAACTGAACAGATTTCCTACAAAAGTAGCACTTATCAATAAAAAGCAACAGACCTGTTTAACTTAACAGCACATTGATAACAAAACACCCATACATCGTTAGTGGTATACAGCTGTCAAAAAATAATAGCAAAATGCATATTTTTTGTAACACTCGAGTGTCAGATTTGTACTCAGTACCAGACAATATGCAAAGTTCAGCTGTCAGGAAGGGAAAAATGGAATTGAAACATCTCTAACATACAATTTTAAAGCTCTTCTCAATAAGTTGTGATGTTATGTTTTCTAACCCTGCATAATGGAATTTAAGAGCAACATTTGAAATAGTAAATTTAAATACACAGCGTCTGTGGGCACTGGGTGGCACTGCTGAGATGCAGATACAACAAACTTTTCTAGTACAGATATCCCTTGTCTGTCCTTCTAGTCAGTGATTCATTCATATCATAGTCTGTGATGTAATTGTGTGTGTGTAATTATGTGTGTGTTGTCCACAGGGCCTGAGAGCCTCCATCGATGCTTATGACAACTTTGACACCATTGGCCTGGCACAGAGGTTAGAGAAACATGAGCTGATTGAGTTCAGACGCATCGCTGCTTACCTGTACAAGGGCAACAACCGCTGGAGACAGAGTGTGGAGCTCTGCAAGAAGGACAAACTCTACAAGGTAAGAAAGAAATGATATTTGAAAAAAGGGACAAGATCTCTTTCATGTACCTCCATGCTCCAATAGATGGCGCTGCTTATGTCTTTTTTCTGGAGTTGCTGTGAATACATGGACCAACCAACATCAAGTAAAGACGGGACAATCAAACCACGTCACTGCATGTCTTAACACAGAAGCAGTTATGCTGACTACCTCTCAAAATTGCACTGAGGCTTTCATGTTTCTTAAAATGAGTCAGTTAAATGCTGTGATGCTGTCCCTCCCAGGATGCCATGCTGTACGCCGCAGAGTCGAAGGATGCTGAGCTGGCAGAGACTCTGCTGCAGTGGTTCCTGGAGGAGGGCAGGAAGGAGTGCTTCGCCGCCTGCCTGTTTGCCTCCTACGACCTGCTGCACCCAGATGTGGTGCTGGAGCTGGCCTGGAGGCACAACATCATGGACTTTGCCATGCCGTACTTCATTCAGGTCATGAGAGAGTACCTCACCAAGGTTAGTCATCTGCTGAAGAAAAAAACAGTGTGCTGAAGTTCTTAATTTTACATTTTTAGTTTTGGTTAAAGTAAAAGTATGTTTAAGTTTTGTATATAAATTCTTGACAGACAAGTTTGTTTTTCTGCATCTTCACTGTGTAATAACATTGATTTGATTAATTTTATATGGTTAAAATGTAGAAACTTGGCCTGACAGGTGTGTGAGGTGGAAAATAGACTGTGACATCTATGTAGATGTTAAACATTCATCATACAGACAACTTTTACATGCTGAGACGAGATGGTAGACAGAAAAGCTTTCTTCAGTAATGGTAGTAACTATATTTTCCCGTGCACTCCCTCTGGTCATCGTGATGTCCTGAAATGTTGACCTGTAGACATTTGAGGTCACTCGGAGTCATGTCTTTGGGTTCTTTTCCAGGTTGATGAGTTTGCAGCGAAGGTGACGGTCTCTGGCCCTCTTTTTATTTCTCTTCTGTGTTCTGTCTGTTTTTGTCGTAACTTCTCTCTCAGGTTTCTGATGTAGGAACCTAGCATGGACTATAGACTGAGTACGGCCTCACTAGCTCTGGTCCTGAAGAGCTTGAGCAGTATGCAGACTTTTGTTCCACTTCAGCACCAACACAACATGTTTTTAAACAGATTTTGAGGTTGTCGACTTGAAGCACTTTCTAAATTATCCTCCTGGGGAACTTCATTGTCCTGCTGTTATTTTTGCTTAGATAGCCAGATGAGCACTGCTGTCTGTTAACTTTCAGTGCACGCATAAAAAGCAACAGATCAAATGTTGCAAAAAGCTTGATGAGAGCTATGAATTTTTCTTAAATCTGGCAAAACTTCATAATTATAAAGGCTTAACAACCACTTTATAAAGGACTGTATTTTCTACCAGTTAACAGTGGAAATAAAGTAACTGCTTTTTTGTGAATATGAAAGAGTTAAGGAAGAGGGATGCCATGCTGCTGATGTGAGATTGAAGTCATTCCAGGATGTGCTAGTTAGGAATTATTTTCTAACTTAACCAGACGTCTTCGTGTCCAGGAGGTTTAATGTGGTCGACAGGAGAAATCTAAGTAACTTAAAACATTGTGTAGATGCTGGAGCCAAAGCCTGCCCACCGCCTTGTACTTCAGGACCAGGACTAACAGATACCTCTCACCTTCTAACTCCTCTCTCTTGGGGCTGCATCTAGTGTTGAGTGGCATTTTCAAATTTTCAACAATTTCAGCTACGCTGATGCAAAATCCGAAGATTGATGTTGTGTCACAATGTCATGCTGTGTAAGGAACTCGTATAGATTCTTACCTGATTAATGCTCTCCAAGACCAGTGTGGCTGAAGAGAGTGAGCCACTACAGACTTG
>JAQLOL010000021.1:15237433-15247565 GCA_029783665.1 Naso thynnoides | reverse complement strand
AGAGAGTGAGCCACTACATACTTGTTAGATGCATCCCCATGTTTTTAACTCCAGGTTAACATATTTTACTTTCGCACATAGTAACTGTCAGATCAGAGCAGGGCTGCAAATACTAGTTTCAAAGGTAATGGAGTCCCCTCTCCTCTGCCTCTCAGAGAATTCTCTCAGTTTATTTCAGCTGATCAGACACTTTGTCCTCTAGAGGCCAAACGCTTTGTTCAGTAGATCACTGGTCAAACTCACAACCATTCAGGAAATGAAATGCCAACTCCATTTTTACTTCAAAGCAGCTGAAAAATTACCAAGAGACAGCACTGACATTTATATTTATGGGCCCTGTCTCACTGTAAATGTCTTTTTTTTTTAACTAGTACCACATCCATTTTAATTAGATGCATGCGGTATTTTAAACCTGTTGTCCAGAAATTCTTATTCACTTCCAGTCGTTATATTATTTTGGGTCATATACAAAAACAAACTTTGCAGTTGCTCTTCAACCTCTTTCAGTCTTTTGTCCAAACTTCTTTTCCGTACTTTTTTAAATTTAACACAAAAAAATATTCTATATCATTCTTAACTTTAAGTTAATTTAGCTGATCTTAAAAAAAAAACAAACTGATCTCCACTTCCATCAGACACCTTGTTGTCTCCTCAGTTGAAGCACAGTCTCTGATTATTTCTTTGCACTTACCGAATAGAAAAACAACCAACTTTCTATGCAAATACTGTATGTGTGGCGAAGGCAAGCTTAACCTGCGAGCTTCTAATGTTTAGCTTGATTTTAGTCCAGAAACACACAGTGAATATTGGGCTGCTTATAGCCATGAATGGGATGCATGTGGAAGTTGTGACTGTGATTATGTAACTGTGAACGGCTGGAAACATAGCATCAGCATTTAGGCATGTACAGCTTCACCTTTACTTAATAATACACAACTTATATTTCCTTAACCTTGAATCCCACTATTGTTTTTCTTTTAAAGGGTCAGTTTACACAAATCATGAAAAACGAAACATTTTGCCCCCTAGTGGTATCCAGCCATGTCATGGGTTTGTTTGCTGAGTTTTTAGGGGGTCTGCCACTGCCCCTTTCAAGCGATTTGTATCAACATTTATTTTTGGTGCTCAAAACATTCAAAATGTCATTTTAGAAACTTTCAAGCACATTATTTCCTAATAAAATGTCTTTGTTATCCTGTTATCCATGATAATCCACAGACATGGAACCATATTCTGTTGAATGTTAAAAATAAATCTGTCGCCGGAACGGTCTGTGAATGATTTAATGATGAGCAGAAGACATCGTATCTGGAAAGACAAACTGCTTTTAAGTGGAAAAAAAAAGTAATTGCCTTAAATGCTTTGAGCAACATGAATAAAATGTGATGCAGTTGAATGGGGTCATAGTGGGAGTAAAAGTCTCAGCAGTCTCTATCCGCATGTTTAGATACCGGGGGGATTCGGTGTTGGTTTGTTGTTCTTGATTTAGGTGAACGGACCCTTTAATTATTGACTTAACAATTGTTCTTGAAGCTGTATTAGGAATTCTCACCAACCCGCATGGCATCTTCTATTTAGGTAACCTTAGCTGCACTGTGAAGTCTGAGTACTCTGTGTAGTTTTGTCTTTCAGACGTGGGTATGATAAACCTGCTGTGTCGTATTTATTGTTGTTTATTTGTCTGATATGAAACAAAAACTTAAGTGTTGTCTCACAATTTAAGCATTAGAGTTTATGGTCTATTGTCGTGCATCAAATAAGAAATTGTATTTTAAACAAAACTGGCACACAACTGTGATCACTACAATGTAGGTGTCCAGCAAAAATCTATTATTCTGAATATTTCTTTATTGACAGAAGACATTGGTTTAATTTATTTAACCAGGACAAATCCAGAAACTCGCATTTAAAATCGATGCTAGGTTTCTGCAGGATACCTACAATGTATAAAATCAGACTTTCCTTGTGATCCATGTCTCATGTATCCTCTTTTCTTTGTTGCCCTCAGGTGGACAAACTGGAGGAAGCAGAAAGCCAAAGGAAAACAGAAGAGGGAGTGACGGAGCCTCAGCCGATGGTGTTTGGTAGGTTTACATGCAGCACGCCGCCCTGAGGTGCACAGACCATTGTGGTTCTAAAATTGGAGAAAATTGCCTTGTGCTGTGAAAACAGCCGTGGTATTTATCTGTCTGTGTGTGAGAAGCCCTATGAAAAAACAGCTGTTGGTGTTCAGATTCAACAGAAACCAAATGTGCACTGATTGGATGAAAGAAGAAGTACAGCAGATTACTGAGTATTTAAGCACACAGACAAATCTGTCTCCATATTCAAGCTGCAGCTGGTAACTTTGGGGTAAACATCAAAAACTTTTTTTTGTGTTCTATTCGGTAAAAATGCCGTAACACCCATAGACAGCTGTTAGTAAGTGACGTGGTCTGAGAGTTTTTTTTCCCCCATAACTCTGTATTCAGGATTGGTAAAAATCCTATCACTCCCGTTCTGTTTGCCCAATGAGTGATGCTCTCTGTACCTTCTGTCCTGATTGGCCGGCCTACGCTGCTATTTGTAGTGATAGGAGAGATTTGTGCCTTTATGCTCTGACTTGCCATTACTGACAACAGAATGCCTGCAAGCGACACCTTCAGCCGGCTCAAGCTCGAGCTGAGTTGGACAAGTGTAATCCGCTGCAACTTTCCCTGAAACCTTTTTGTCTCAGTTCAAACAGAGCTGAGAGAGAGAGCGACAAAAAACGTAATGAAACGCGAGCAGGAGCAAAAACAGGAAGTGGAGGCTGCAGTGGAGTTGCTTCCCAATGAGTCTCATGCTACAGCTATTGTTACCTTGTTAGCTCATTAGCAGAAATTAGCAATTGCAGATTTAACAAACCAAAACAATTTTACTGCTGTGCTGTTTTGTTTACCAGACCGAGAAGATTTTCCATTTTCATTTACAATCTTGTGTCAAATATAATATTCTTCAGGTAGTGTCTGCCTCTTACACCATCATTTACGCTTAAGTGTTACGATATTTGCTTTTTACAATAATTACAATGTAGCCCTCCCACTCAATTTACTAATAATAATACTGATGATGATAAAATAAAATAATAAACAACTTATAAAGCACCTTGCAAAACAACTACAACGTCTTCACATCAAACAAGATTAAAACAATTCAACATGGAGGCAGGTAAAGAACAACAGTTAATGACAAGTTGACTCAGATTCTGCAGATTCTGAGCCTTTTACAGGGAGTTCCAGAGCTGAGCTGCAAAAGCTCACTTCACCTTTACGCCGGACTAGGAAACAACCAACAGAGCGCGGGCCGAGAATCTGAGTCACCCCAAATTTTTAGGGAGCCAAACCATGAAGTACTACTATAAATGCAGCTGTGTTTTTCAACAAGTGCAGTCGTTCCATTATGTTGTCATTTATACAAAACAGTTTTTTGGCAGGACAGATCAGGACACACCTATGGTATCCAAAAAAGTTTTGTTTTCCATGATCCTAAGCCTTAATTACTCTTTTAATAAAGAAACTGTCATTAACTGAAAACCTCATAACAAAGACTTCATTTTGGGTTCAGTTTGACAAATGATCTCTGTGGCTGATCGTGAACAAAAACTCTATTAGCATGTCTATTAGCTTGTAAAAGGCAAAAAGTCTACGAAGGTATAACTCTGTGTGTATGTGTGTGTATTTGTGTGAACAGGCCAGCAGCTGATGCTGACGGCCGCTCCTGCTCCAGTGGCTCCACAGCCTGTGTACCCGACCTACGGCTACCCAGCCGCCGCTGCTGGCTACCCGGCTCAGCCTGTTGCCGCCGCTGGCTACCAGGCTCAGCCTGTCGCCGCCGCTGCCGGCTACCCTGCTCAGCCTGCCGCATATGGCTTCAGCATGTAGAGGCCTGGCCCACGCCTCCTCCACCTCCTCCTCCCTCTCTCCCACACACTCACACAATACCCACACTGAACCATGCTGCTCTGGGTTTCGACTGGCAAAACGACCCCTAAAACTCACACTGGGCCTTGATTCCCAGAAAGACTCCACCCAATTTCACTGAAACTGCAATAGAAATCCTTCATCTCCTCACACACACACACACACACACACACACACACACACACAAACACAAACTTCAGGACGGCTTCAAGGCTTGTGGACCCTCCCTCTGTTCCCCTCCTCTCTTTTCCTCTTGGATGATATAAACTGCATCCCTGATCTCCACAGCATGAAGTCATCCCTCAGCTCCTATAGAAACTAACATACCGATGACGTTAGAGACACCAAACCACTCTGTCCTGTCGCTGTTCCATGTAGACTATTAACCATAGAGCAGCTTTCCTCTCTTCTGTTTTTTCTTTTTTCCTGAAGTTCAGCACTGATGAGGAAGAAATAATGTTACTGAGGAGCAGAGGGGCACATGTGAGTCCCCCCCTCCCTTCTAACACTGCTACAGCCTTATACACTTTGAGAAGGTGGCAAAAAAAAAAATGTTCTCATTTGATTTCACAACTGTCTCATGCTCAGATTAGATTGACAGTTACTGTGCAATAGTTTTGTTTGTCCTCTCACAACAGGTACAAAGTGTTTGCTGTATATGGACTAAGAACACTTGTTTATGAGGTTATGGTACTGTTTGTTTGTGTGTGTGAGTGTGTGTGTGTGAGTGTGTGTATGTGTGTGTAGCCTCTAAAGCCTTTGAGAGAAACGCCACCAAACCAAGAGACACTCGATGGAATTTCCACTCCCTTGCAGCCGTAAACCTGTTGCTGGCTCAGAGCGGTTTGATCCCATCAGTCAACCTTTTGGAATCTTGCCATCAGGAGTTTTAGGGTCATTATGGTAATAAGACAGAGGAAACAAAGAAAGGAGGTGACCTAACAAAAAATGCTATATGCTGTTGTCTGTGCATGTGCTGCCAAACTATAAAAGCTGCAACCAGGAGCACAATTTTCATGTTACACTCAAGTATATCAAGTATTACTAATGTGTCGAAAACAATGATGTTTGATGGAAGTTTCTCACCAGACTAACAGAAAACGATGATAACGCTCCAGCAGACACGAGGAAGTGAAAACACGGAGGGACATCAACTCACATCCTGGTGCCGCTTGGTTAAAAAAAAAAAATCATTAATGTACTGAAAACTCTATAATTTAAGATAGGCCTATATTGAAATACCTAACTAATCAAAGAAGTCAAATATCATGGAATACCGTATGTATTGTCTATAGTGTGTTGTAGTAGTCTTAAAAAGCATAATGATTTTTGTAAGAAAAGGACAAAATGCAAAAACAGCAGGTTAATAAATGGCAAAGTGTTGAGGCAAAGCTGCTCAAAGTGGTGATGGTTCAGTTGACTGTGTGCTTCCTGTGCTGTCCAACAGTCTTTGTATGATACACCTGAGTCCCAGCTGTGGAAGCTAAAAGCAAAAACCTGAGCTGCACCGTGAAGCACTCCCTCTGTCCGCACAGGTCATGCATACAGAAAGAGGAATAAAGTTTACACACAATGTGCTTTGTCCATTTTTTAAGGGTACTAACATAATCTTGAATGTTGGAGTTTTCACAGCAGTGAGTCTGTCTTATGTTTGTGTTCAGTCAGGACCTTGCTCCAAATCCATGCTGGACCCAGCGTGACGTGTTCAGCTGTGAAAACATGATTGATGGTTTCTGTTTCTGAGAGAGCTGCAGCCTCTTTGTTTACAAAAGGTGGGGTTTGATTTAGGCTTACACAGCTGTTGAAGGAGCACGTCCGGTTTAGGCAGTGATAAAATGATCAATCGGGGAATCTGGTTTTATTCTGGCTCGCGGGGCTTGTTTATATGGTAATGCTGACATCGCGAGGCCACGCCCCGCCCTTCTTCTGCTGGCCTGTCTCTTGTCACCCTGCGCTCCTGTAAACACCCACTGCCACCCATGGACCCTGCCACACAACAGGCTCCGTGTCTCACGCGCATTATAGGGAAATCGCAAAGTTCCACGCGGGCAACAGTATACGGACACAACTCCCGTCCGCCCCACCTTGCTTCCGGTTTGCTTTTCTCTCTTACGCACTACTGTCGTGATACTGTGTTGCCATGGTTACAAATAACAGATATTGGCCGTAGAACATCCCAACTTCCTTGACTGTCACAGTATCCGCCCACTGTCAACAGAGAGACCAGCCGGAGTCTCCGGATCACCTGCATCCAGGAAAGCGCACCAGACAGGAGCTATCCATGTGTTGCGCGCTCCGGTCTGCTTGACAAAAACATTGCAAGCTGCTTACTTAAAGATAACCCTCGTTAGACTGGAAGCTTCTTGTAGATTTTTGTGCGCATTCCGATAATTATGCACGATAAAGGCACATTTATCAGCCCTTTTGCCAGACCGCGGTGTCTGGCGGCAGCGGCGCCGACAGGCAAAGCGAAATTAACTCATCCGGGAAAAGCGATTCTGGCAGGTAAGTTCATAATCTGTCACACGGAAAACTCAACAGTTAACAGAATGTTATTGGTTATGTGAGTTTCGATAAAGTCACAGAGGGAAAAACAGTATGTCACATACATTTCAGAAGCAGTTCTCTTGTTTTCGGTGCGAGGTAGAAAAAAATAGTGGAAAGACTTTTACAGAGAGCACAGCGTTTTAACTGCATGTAGTTAAAGCTTTAAAGCTGAGTCTTGTCACACCTTGAGATAAAAAAAAAAGCCAAGATAGAAACTCAAAACATGACATGAACCATACGGCTGCAAACGTGTTCGCCACACCTAATCCCAAAGCAACCGAATTAATGTGCGCCGTTTTTGTTTTGTGGCGTGTTTCACAAACAAGACGTCTCTGTTTTAAATGACACGTTGCGTTTTATTCTCTGGGAGCTGAAAGCTTGAAGTTAGTGGAGCTGCACAGAGAAACTGTGTGAGAGCTGCAGTATCTGTTTCTAAAGATAGAAAATTATGTGGAAAAACCAGTTGAGCTAATAAAGTAAGATTACATTCTTCAACTAATGCCAATTCTCCCTCAAAGCATGTTGACCTCATGTGACCCCTGAAGCTGTTGTAAAAGATGAATGGACTTGACAGTTCAAGAAGAAGACAACAGTTGTCTTCCTCTGTCCTTTTGTCCTGACAGACAGGTCTGTCCAATCGTAGTCAGGTTTTACCTGCTGTACTGATGTGATTTTTCTCTCTAATCTAAAGATCACCTTCAGTGCCCTTCACTGATGCTATTAGAGCAGATTGATGCATGCAGCAGTGTGGAGGACACTCATTCCTCAAGACATCGTCTTTGTTTGAGGTGATAACAGTGACCCGTATTGACATTAACCATGATATTTGAAAAATTAAACATTAATATCATGCTTATATTACATAATAATATCATGTCATTAATCCAGTGCGTCTTAAATTGTCTGTTTCTTTTCTGCTCTCGCTTTCTCACAGTGTCTGTAATATGTGTAGGTTTTTCGTAAGTGTGAATTTTTTTGACAAAACATAAAGATAGACTTGCCTAATGGCATTTCTTTCTTCAAATTTTTCCTCAGACATGGTGATAAAATTGTAATTGTGCATTCTTCAGGACACAATAATCCTGTAGTGGAAATCTGATATCCTGACAAAACATGAGATACAAATTGAGCTTTTTGTCGATCATATCAGCTGATCTTCAGCAAATGATTTCTGCCTGGTTGTCACTGGATTGTAGGCATTTGAATTTACATTTTTTCTGAACTATTTACAAATCCATTTGTGGATTTCTATTTCTATTTACAAATCCATTTGTGATGAAGATATGTGATAAGATGAAAAAGTTCCTGTGTTGCTGAGAGTATTTTCTGATACTGTGACACTACCAGAAAATATTTATCCATTCTGTTATCACAGGGCTTTGTTCTACATCTGTTGATTAGATTTATAGCAAAGGGTTAAACAGTACTGATTTGTATGTGCATACCATAGCCAGAACCACGATACTTTCTGTCTGATTTGCACAAAAAAACTATTATATATTGATCTGAAACCAAGCAAAAAAAAAACAAAAAACAGTTGCACTGAAGCTTTCACTGGCAAAGGTTTGATGATCTTGCTTGAAAATTTGCTAAACTTGTTAATCAGTTCTAAACAATTTAACTGATTGAGCGAACCACTTCAGTCATGCTTGTTTTAGCTGTTCCTGTGATTCTTCAATTTATCCCCGCTGAGGTTCAGAAACTCCAATCCTCCTCTCCTGCAGCCCCCTTCAAAAGCCTCCCCACCCCCTCGTGCGCTGATCATCAGGGCGCAGCAGCTCCAGCTGATGAGGAGCCTCTTAAAGACGCTCCTGGTTAACACGCTGCTGTTTGGCAGCACTCTGTTGATTGCAGCCTTTTCCTCTAGTGATAGTTCTATGCTGAATATATTCAATGAATTCATTCTGACTGAGGATTAAAAACATACCAATGATTATTTTAGTTATTCTGTGGATAACTTACATTATTGACAAGTTATTTTGGTCAGAAAATAGTGAGAATACCCACTACAAGTTCCCTGAGGCAAAGTATTCAAATTGATTGTTTTACGTGGCCAACAGTTTTAAAAACACCAAATATTTACTTTACTGTCATATATATATGATGGAGAAAAGCATCAAATCCTTGCATTTATGTAGCTGAAACTGCAAATATTTAAAGATGACAAATTAATCAGTGATTATCAGTTGTTTTAGTTCTAAACTGAGATGGGTACACCTACATTTGTTGGAACTGCTGTTAGCTTTCATTAATCACAAAAAGGTTCATATCCGCTGATCGTACATTGGCCCTTTCAAGTCAGATTTAGTTTCAGATTTTTTACCTGAAAAAATGGATACATCATGTACATTATAAGCTACATATACATTGATGACAAAACAGTCACACCTTACAGGAAAAAAGAGCAACTTAAATTACTGTATTAAACCAAATATAAGGTTTTGTTTTCCCTCCTGTATAATTGAAAAAAGGAGTCCGTCCTAGATTCGATGTCTGGACTTTTATACATAAATATTCTGTACAAACAGAGGTATAAAAGCACATCCAAACCAAAGGGACAGGTACTGACCAAACATGAGAAACATGAGGGCCAAACATGAGATAAAAACAGGCTCATAAAGCTCAAAACATTACCTTGGTGCCTTAAATAGCGGTCACTGGAGCCCTGCAGTGTGTGAGCCATTTATTTGTTTATCTCAGATAGGATCGTTACATTTAAAAACTAGTGTCAAGTGATGATTGCGTGGTAAGAAAAGTGAAAGAGGGGTAAAAAATGTCCCCTCATGCTGTCTTGTCAGCCACCGAGGAATGGAAATGTGTGTGTGCTGAGACCTTCCCCTTCCCCCATCGGGCCCGTGCAGCCTGATTGACTGGATATGGCCCAGTGTTGCTCCCTCTACCCCTCGCTCGTCTCAAGCCTGTCCATCCAGTTTTGCAACAGCAGCAGGATTTCTTTCTCTGTGCAGCCTCTGACTCATTCCAACCTCACTGTCAAGAAATCATTGATTTATTGCCATCTTCCAAAGGGTTTGGAAGTGAAAGTGCACCAGGATGTGTATAGTTTACATGTTCAAAGCTTGAACTGTCACTTTGAGTTTGATCTGAGATATTGTCCGTCAAAAACCACAGCTGATAGTTCATGTCATCAGAATACAAATTTGTCTCACTCAGCTGTGGCAGTTCACAAATCCAGTTGACACCTCTGCAAGTGTGACGTGCTAATGCTACTTCAGATTTATCCGTCACGGTTAGCAGTATGTCTGTGGAGAGAGGGCGAGTTGCACAAACTCACCCCGAAGGCTTGAAGTAGACAAAGCAAGAAGTAGAAGGTCAAAGCTTAATGGATAAGAGAATCTACATAACCACTGCTGGGGAGGAGGTCCAAAGCTTTTAGAGGCCTGTGAGCTCTCTCTGCTCCCATTGGTTGGTTCAAGTCTCCTCTCAACAGCCACTGGTGACCACTGAAGTGGAGAGTTTTATCTGTGTGAGGCCTGAGGGTGAGAGAGCGCCCTAAATGGGTTTCTGGTCCTGATTTGCTGGCTGCTGTGCATTCGTTCACTGTTGTGGTGTTCATTTATGACCCTTCTGAGCAGAGTCTGTGAAGCAGAGGGATGGACACAGAGAGAAAGTTCCTTTATTTCATC
>JAQLOL010000021.1:15201726-15216306 GCA_029783665.1 Naso thynnoides | reverse complement strand
GCTCTCTTCACTGTGCTATCCTATTATCTGTGGTTGTTAACAGAAATATAGGACATACTGTATAAAGCAAAACAAAAAGGGAGAAGCTTAAAATGAATTGTTACACCACTGAACATCACCATGAATGATGTCATACAGCATGTGCAGTAGGGAGTTGCTTCCTGTTGTAGGAGTAAGTTTAGTATATGAAATAATTCCCATGTCGGCCCTCAGTAATTCTCTAATTGCTCATTGCTCTCATCGACTCTAGACATGAAGCCGGCCCACAGGAGGATGTCGGGGCAGCTCCTCTTTTCGCCTACCATGACATCTGGTAGTTCTCACTTTAGCAGGATGACACAGGAGTATTTAAGTCTCTGCTTCAGATACAGCAGAGGTGTGCTCATCATTCATCTGCCTCTCCTGCAGCCTCCTCGGCTTCTCCTCTTTTTCTTCAGGCAGTGGTATGCTGTCCTGCCATGTTGTTGCTTCTTTCCACCTACGTTCACTCCCTCTTTTAATTTGTGCTTCCCACTTGCTCTGTCTCTGACCTCCACAAGTGGTAAATGTTTTTGCCCAGCCTGGCTGAAATGAGCCAGCTGCTTGTTTTTGGGAGAAACGCTTTACCTTCCAGTCTCTCCTAGACTGAACCTCTATGATTGATACTCCTGGCTGCAAATTCGATCCCTCATCTGGCCTGTTAATTTCTGGAAAACTAGTTGAACGTAACAGTTTTTCTATTTCCTAACAAGAAAGAAGTTAAAACTGTTCACAGCAGCTCTGTGGATTATGCAGAGTTAGAGGCTTTTTAATGTCACTCTTTACTGCTTACATGCTGTGGCAGAAAAATCGGGGGCAGACATCACAAAAACCTAAACAAATAAAAAAAAAAACAACAAAAACAAAAACCAACATTATACACAACAAGATGACCCCAGGGATTATTAAGAAATGCAGTGTTTATAAATGTATTTACTAAGCAACCCTTTAAGAACATTGCATTATATAGTTTTCCTTGTGATAATTAGCAAATGTTAGCTCTCTAAAACTTTAAACTGAGAAGGTGAACATATTCAACATAACGGATCACCATCAATATGTTAGCATTGTTTTGGTGAGCATGTTGGCATACTAGCATTAGCATTTAGCTTGAAGCACAGCTGCACAGTAAATGCTAAAACTAAGTTAAATTCAACAACAGGTCTTTTATTATTATTCTCTGAAGGCATTTGTCTGACGTTGCTCTGCATCAAACCAACATGTTTGTTCATTAGATTTAATTAAAACCCAGAATGGTGGTAAACATTTTCTCTACAAGTTGTTTTTGTCTTTAACTGGAGGCAGTTGCTTTGTAAGCTTCCACACTGGAGTTCCCACTCTTAAGTGAAGTTCACTTTGAAATCTATGAGGAAAAGTAGAAACCTTATTTTTTTGCTTTTGATAAGTCCGTCTTCAAAAATGGCCCATCATGTGTTTGTACTTCATGTTTTAAGATATTATTGTTATGCTATAATAATCAAAGTGTTGCAAAGCCAGGGGATACAGACACGTCTGAGGTCCTGCAGAAAACTTGTCAGCTGTGTTTGTGATAAATCCTTTTAATTAGTTGGTTTGCTCAGCTCCTCTTTTCAAGGTGTCCACAGGAAACATTTATGTGCTAACCCATTATTAGGGCTCAGTCCCGTGTCCTCCACACCTATTAACAGGCTTATGGTTCTCCCTTGTGCTGGTGAACATTATAAGGCTTGTCTGATGGCTGAGCTCTCTACAAGGGAGGAACATTGGCTGGGGAGGTTTTGGGGTGAAATGGTCCTCCAGAGCAGCTGGACATCTGGGTCCCATCAGGAAAGAGGTGGGGGGTGGATGGACGGGGGTGGGCGAGTGAAAAAGAAGACCAAAAAAAGGAGACAGATGGAGGAGAAAGAACAAGGAAGAGAGTGGGACAAAGTGATAAAGGGAGAAGAAGATAAAGCAAATTGAGTGGGCAGGTCTGATAACTCTTTTGTTATGAAACCCCAGAATGGCAGCAGAACTCAGGGAGAATGGAAGAAAAAGTGAGTGCATGCCAAACTGACAAACTAGATTGTATGTTGTTATCTCACCATTAGAAGTGTGACTGGAGATTGGCTGACAAATGGGCAGATAAAAGTGCTGATGTTGGATACACATTCAGTAATTTGGTTCAGTTAGGGGTTTGCTTGTCTGAAATTTTGCCACTGACGCGTCCAAGCAACATGTTGCTCTCGACTACAGCTGCATGTTTTTAGTGTTATCAGAAGTTGGTTCAAATGTTGCTAAATCCTGAATGATGGAAAGACATTTGTAAATCCACTGTTGACAAAATTCCTTTATAATATGGTCCAAAACGTGTAGTTTAATTCCTCAGAACGTAATATGGCAAAAGGTAGACATTTGTTGTATGAATCAATACATTTAAATAGAAGACAGTAACAATTGGGAATTTTCAGAGGAAAGGAGAAATACTTATAAGGGTAAGTATTTAACTATTTTGTACTGTACTGGGAAATAGAACCAATCAGTTGATGACAGTGATATCCTTCAGTAGGCTACCTCTTAAATATTCATGGTATAAAGATTTTTCTCTTTGACGGTTTTGTAATAAGAAGAATATTGATTACCTTTCTGCTCCTTTCTAAATACTCTGTGGATGCATTATTAAAATAAAATTATAAAATAATAAAATAATAATGATAATAATTTGTCTACAAAAAATAAAAAGGTACTTGAAGTTTTAGGGAATTACACAGTAAACGTCAGGAAAGGAACACTTGACAATGTGGGTGATACATAAGTATTACCAAACTTTGTCCTTTCCACTCTAAACTGGTGAAAAAAAATGCAGAAGAAGAAATACAGAAAATTTTGAGTGTGTTCATGTAGGATCCCTTCATTCTTTGTAAGATGCTGAATAAGATAATGTACTGTCAAGGTCTTTAAGATTAACTGACTCTGTAGCTGGTATCAGTTTTGACTGTTTCAAAGGTCTCTATGACATTAACCTTGTGCTGCGATAGATTAAACAAAACAGATCTGAAGTCAGTGGCAGATGTCACTGTTTCTGTTTAATATTAGAAGTCTTTTTTTGGGGAAACATCCGCTGATTTAAACGACAAAAGCTGAACATGCTGACAACAAGTGCCATTTGTTTCCTGTATTGGGGTCAGAGGTCAGAGGTGGTGGCGTGCTTTCCAACTGGGGACTTTCTCACCAACAATGGGGACAGGGGACGAGGGTGGCTGTAAGCTCTGTGGGTCAGGCTGTGTCAGACTGTCAGCAGGGTTTTCATGTGGGTGGCAGGACTGTCGCACTGGTGGTACCAGAAACAGAGCGGGGGGCCACCACAGTTTGGTAATTACCTTCTGACCTCTGGTGGCTTGGGGCCAACAGGCCGAGACTTCCAGACAGGGCCTCAGTTCTGCTGTCATTCAGAGAGGTAATAGCCCTGACTCCCCTTGAGTACGGGAAAACTCTGACCCTGTTGGTTTTATTACATACCCTCTGCACTGAAGACCTCTGCTTTCTTGCATTTTTCCAAGTATGAGAAAGAAAAAAAGTGACATAAAAACTGCCCATGTGAACGTCAGAGGATGTGGAAGAGGGAAGGAAAGGCAGGGAGACAAGAAGAGGTGGAGGAGGCAGGAGCAGAGAAGCAGATATGGCCGCAGTGTCTGATTCGCTCACGCCCCCTCGGTATCCTTTCAAGAAAGTGCATGTCACTCCACAAGTCTACACAGAGTAATGTGTATGTCTGTGTGTTTTAGGGTGATGACTGAAAGTGGAACAAGCCCAAGTGGGTGGGTTTAATCTGACAGAAATTGTTTTGGATGTGAGTGTGTGTGTGTGTGTGTGTGTGTGGTGATCTGGGAAAAGCGAGTGTCAGGTGGGCAGCACTAATGTGCAGGAATGCAGAGATTCCACAGTGGCTTTGTGGATCGGCTGTGTCACTGAGACAGCCGGCCCCCCTCCGAAACCCCAACAGGACCATGGGAATGAACCGAACAGGCGGCACCTTGAAAGCTCTCGCTCTCTCATACACATACTTACTCACTTGCAGCATTGTACTGCAGGGTGAATGTGCGCATTAAAGACGGAGTTAGGTGGATTAAATAGCGAGGGAGGATTAGATTCAGTTATGGTATATTTATCCTCTCCCTCCTTAAAATTACGCCAAGAACATCTGAGAGCGTCACGCTGTGTGCACCTGCTCTCATTGAATCAAACTTTTATTGTCTACAAAGAAGCTCCTCACCAATATCAGGATTTTGAAAAAAGCATTTATGTTTGCAGTCATTAATTTGTGCGTGACTGAGTGCCCCTCGCCTTATTTGTTTGTGTGTTTACGGAGTGGGCACTTCCTCGTGAAAACAAAACTGTTAAATGTCCGCTGCTATTAAATCTCTGTTTTGGACAAGGCTTGCTTGATTACTGCAGGAGACTCTTGGCTTTGATCAGAGCAGCCATCTAACTAATACAGCTTCCTCTTAGCTTGATGTAATTGGCTAAATCAGCCCACTGAAGTGGAAGCCTGATTGCTGCTGTATTTGTGTGTGTGTGTGTGGCAGAGGGAAACCAGAGAGAACAGGATGCAAAATTAGCTCTTATTTAAATGGCCCCCACTTTTGACCAGGGTTGCAGACTTCCTGAGTCTTGGGTTTGGCTGATCTGGCATTAGCAGATGGTAATGACCCAGTCACTCTTGCTGCCCACCTACCTGAGTAAATGCTTAGTGCAATATTGTGCAACTCTTTATCTGGCTGTGTGTTGCTGCTCACACTTTCAGCCTTGCAGTCATGGATGAAACCAAACATTAAGGGAAAGTTTACCACGACTCTTGGGAATTTCTCAATTCATTTGCCAAAGCTTTTGTCCTGATAGCACCACTGCAAAGAACTCGAGTCTCATGGATATTTTTGTTTCTCAGCTGCCATCAGGCATTTGCATTTTCCCAACACTATGAAAGTATAAAGATACCCATATTTGCAAGAGACTGCAAAACTTTTAGGTCTTTTCTCCTTAGACTTATAGATCCCTCCACTCAAAATGTGTTTTTTCCTGTTTATGTCTCTTAAGATGTCTGACCTTGTCTATACTGACTTGAATATGAATGTGAATATGCAAAGCTTGCCACTGCAGAGGTGCTATTTCATTCATTTACAGAAGGGGGCAATTCCCAAATAGGAGATTCAAATGTGCCATGTCACAGGTGAGCTAGATTTGGTCTTTCACTAATTCGAAAGCCAGTCGCAGGCAAGCCCCCCCCCCGAGACCTCCAGTGCAGAGCGGACTTATCACTACTGAGAGTGAGAGTTTGCATTAGCTCAACCGCTCATGCTGTGCCTGCCACTGCCAGTTACAAGCTAAGACGCCAGTAAACAACATAAAGAAAATACACTGATTAAACTTAGCTTTCTGATACATCTGCTAGTCACTGATTTTGTCATCTGAGTCTGACTGAGTCCCAGACATGTTTTGGGGAGCTCCTCCAATGTTTTCTCTAATGCTAACATTAGCCATTTCGATTAACACTGATCTCTCAACGGTTAACCAAATGAAAGAGCAGTGGTAGGTGATGACTGATAGATCATCTAGAAATTTGCAGAGTGTGGATGCATTTCATGCCTCTTTTCATAGTTTCATTCTATTCTGGTTGACTAAGTTAAACAAAATTAATGAATGAGAAGAGTATTTTACATTAAAACCTGTTTGGAGAGGAACTTAAATGCTTTTCTCTTGACTTTTACCCAAAACCTTCAGATGATCTCTCTGTCTCCTTGCTTCCCCAGCAGCCATTGACTGCGTGGTGGGATCTTGGGGTCCATGGTCATCATGCACATCTCCATGTGGAGTTGGCAGCACAGAAAGGAGTCGCCAAGTGTCTATACCCCCTAGAAATGGAGGCACACCTTGTCCTGACCTCAAACAGCGTCGAGGATGCTTTGGCAACAACGCCGTATGCAGCTCTGCGAAAGGTGACACCCTGTTCCTCATGCCCTTACACACATGCATTTATGCATGTCACTCTCCCGCTCTGAACTATGTTTCATATTTATTTGGGGTTTCAGCATTCTATGTGGTCCCTCCTGTTAACAGCTTTTCTGAGAAACACATCTGTTCTGAAGCCTTAGCTCCAGCTGAGCCATGTCAAAAGCCTCGGTTATGGTCTTTACTTTTGCATCTCTTTCCCAGTAATAAAACACCAGAACATAGATAAACACTTTTCTAAGTAGAAGATTTCCAAGGAAAGCTGAGTACCACTGCACTTCACAACACTTTGGTACATTCGATACATGAGTCATTTTGAGTCATGGTGTCAGCTGCTACAGATAAAATGTGAGATGTGTAACACTCCACTGACTTTTAAGTCATTTAAAAAATATGCTCCTTATTGGAAACAAGAGCTTATCTAACATGGTTGTTGCTTTTTTCATTTCCACCTTTTCATCCCTGCACCTGATTGGCAGAAGTGGCAAAGATCCTGCCTGATTCTTTCAAGAGGAACTTCAAGGACCCATGGAGGCGACCACACATGCTGATGAAGGAGGAGAAGGCCAGGTAAGGCCTCCGTTATCCCACTGCAAACAAACACACAGGACTGCTTGC
Source organism: Naso thynnoides (assembly GCA_029783665.1). Classification (NCBI taxonomy): domain Eukaryota; kingdom Metazoa; phylum Chordata; class Actinopteri; order Acanthuriformes; family Acanthuridae; genus Naso; species Naso thynnoides. The sequence goes on along the minus strand of JAQLOL010000021.1, from coordinate 15,209,706 downwards.
GACTGACCCAGCCAGCTCTATTTGTTTTCGTCTGTAGCTCCAGCTTTCATGTGCAGTTGATGCAGAGAGGTGGTAATTACAGCCAAAATGTCTGGAGCATAGAATGATCACTCACACTGAGACTGAGCAGCTGATGGGTTTGCTATTGACGCAATCTATGCATTCTGTGCTAAATATTACAGAAACATGTTTGAACATTTTCAGATTTCTTGCATATTCTGGGCTCCTCCATCCCAGCTCCAGGCTTCAAAGCTCCTTTTCAACGTTTCTCATATAGCTGGATTTTACTTCTCACTTTTCACTCAGTTTCATAGGTCACTTTAAGATCAACTTTGTTCTCCAAAAGATTAAAAAGTACGGACCAAGGCCAAGGTTACCATAGCATGCAGAGCCTTGAGACTGCTTTGGCTGCGTAACATGATCGCTGTCATTGAATATTTGCATCATGAGCTGACCTTTACTGATAAGGCAGCCATAATCCATGTAAAAGGCAAACCATTCCTGCATAGATGTCATCTTTGATCAGAGCTGATTGCAGATGCTCTCAGAGGCGGAGGAATCAGAGACAAGGGAATAAAATCGTGGCTGGTTTCCTGACAGCCCATAGCCTTTCACACTGATTAAAATGGACATCAGATATCTTTGTTTTGACTGAAATACAAAGCATCAGGGGATTGGAAGCACATTACTTAAAAATGTGAGCAATTCAGCACAGATGATTCAGAGTTAGGGTGATTTCACACAAACATCTGGTGCCCTGTGTTGTCATGGAGATTGTGTCAGGAAATGAGGGGTTAAAACGACATGAAATGATGATTGTAGTTGTCTTTGGATCTCTTGTTATGTGACATAATGTGAATGAAAAATATTTCACAAAAATTTTACCAGTGGTAGTATTAGTCAGGAATTAAGACACATAAGTGTTGTGCGTCTTTATTTGACATTTTAGTTTGTCTATCATTCGCTTAGGCATTTGTCTTGTAGCAAGACTTTCTCATAAATGCCAGCACAAACAATCAAAATCAGACCTAGATAATAAAATCTCATTACCTGAAAAAAAGAAGATATTTCCCAATGTTCCAAAGTCTTCAAGGATGACTCCGACAGAGTCAACTTCATGTTTTCTTTGACAAACTGCCCCGCAGGGGATGGTGTTTTGTCACAGCTGAGTGATTCAGAGACAAAATAAATAGTGCAGGAGTTCAAAGTGCCTGCCAGAGAACACAGTGAGCTGAAAAACAAGACTTTACTTTTGTTTCCAGAGCACAGAGTGAGCCGTGTTGATATGAGGAGACTGCAGGTGACTCTGATGCTTCTGGATCACCTTCAAATGAAACAAAGCTCTTATCGGGACATTTTGTTTGTCTTTTGTCGGGTTAATTTTGATCAAGCACAGCCGACTGGCCACGTGGCTCCCATCAATTAGGCATGTTAGATTGCTTTTTAACCCTTGAACAACTTGAAGGGGAAGGAAGAGAAGAGATGCCTTTTACAATATATAACCTGTCTTGTATCTTGTGTAGTCATCTGATTGTTCTGCTTTTGCCTATTTGTGGTGAATGTTTTAGTGTCATGTTTAAGTCAACTATGACACTCCAACACTTAATGCAAAGAACAAGCTATTAGATGTTAAGCTCTTGGTACAGAGCTGGATTACAAAAATGTTTAATCTGACTTTTTGATCAATTTATTTTTGCTGTTTGTAGCAATCAAATATAGGTGAAATTGTCTCTCCTTCTCTTTAATCTGTGTTTACAGTTACTGTGTGTACCTGCGAGTGAAACAGGCCAGTGCAGCGTGTAAACTCAAACTGTGGAGTGCTCATCTGGTGAGAGAGAGGCTGGTCTGTGCAGAGTGTCAGAGCGATGCCATGTCAAAGTCAGACCGCTGTGGAGGCGACGGCCTAATGAGCACCAGGTAAAAAAATCAAAGCTGAAGATATGTCCACCCATTGTCTCCCTGACAGTTGACCAGTTTAGGATAGTGGGCCTGTATGGCTCTTAACATAGTTTTGTCATCTGCAGGCGGGCTGGAAAAATGTTTTTTTCCAGTCAGCACCAACTTAGTGAAAAAAACCAAAAAACAAAAACAAAACATAATGGCATAAAATATTCTTAACGTTTTTGCAGTTAGGGGAACAGTATGTTAAATGATGAGCTTAACTAAGCTCGATTAATGGGTGTCTGACATTAGATAATTTGGAAAAAACATTGTCCTGAAAATTGACTTCGCCTTTTAACCTACCCATATATTCCTGAATATTCCTGATTGTAGATATATTTTTTGACATTTATGCTCTGACAACACTAATCCCATTATATGTAAAATTTTGGCCTCAAAAAATTTTGTGCATAAACTGTCTCATTATTTTCATTGAAATAATTTAAAACAAAGTAGATATTAAAGGTCCAAGTGTGTAGGATTTATTTGCATTTAGTGGTCAGGTTGCAGATTGCAACCAACTGAACATCAATGCGCTAACCTTGCGCTTATAGATAGCTAGCTGATTGACTCGTGCAAAAAAAAAAAATGCAAAAGGCCCTTTTTAGAGCCAATATTTGGTTTGTCCATTCTGGGCTACTGTGGAGACATGGCGGAGCAACAGGGGCGACTCAGTGGAGGAGGACCTGCTCCCATAATGTCACTGTTTGATGTCTGACTCACTCCCTTTCTTCGTAGAACGTTCTGGGCAGCAGCTTCAGTCCCAGGCTGTCATGGTTCCTGGGTGCGAGAATCGTCTTCTGAGGGCTGCCGGTGTCCTCCCTACTCTGTGCTCTTTGTCTGAGCCGATGTACAAACTCCAGACATCCGTATGCAGGGACAGAGTTTCCCTCATCACCTCCTGCTAACTGTGGAGAACCATGCCAGCCAAGTCAAACCCCTCCAATCCAAATTATGGATGGGTAACTCAAGGATTTCAGCAGCATCCTGCCACTTTTTCCTTTCACCTCATACTTTGTACTGTATACATTTTTGCTAAGCACACATAAATTCTTGCATTTAATTTCAGATTTTGCAGCCACGTTATGTACTTATTCTCCTCCAAAGCACAGCAATATCTATATCTTTTACCTCTGAATCTTTGCTATCTACCTCCATCAATGCAAGTGCGTTTGTTAATGCATAATGTATAAATATATAAATATGTTATTTTGCTTTATACATTTTCTACTCTTGATTGTTTCTGCATTATGTATATGTGTCTATATAGCTAAACCTATTTGTATCTAACAGTTGAAACACCAAACAGCAGCTGCTGCGACCAGTTTGAGCCCCAACGCAAAGGCTCCTAAATCACTAGCAGCTTGGAGATGCTGAAAACTGGTTCATCCAGATTGTATCAATTGCTAGAGTCCTTTAGTCCATATATCTATGTAAACATTTATACCAGCAAGTCAAGTTGAATATCAGGTATTGATTCTCAGGTGCTGAGATTTGTGTCTCTGTCTCCCATCAAGCTTCCTTTCTTAATTCTGCCTTTTTTGATGGTTGATCACTGATGTTTTTAGTAGTCTAAAGTGACTCATAGCTGAAATCAGTCCCATCTGTAATAATGTTGGAGAGGAAAAAGAGCCATTTCAGAGAATTTCACTGTGGTTCTCTCTGTCCTCTGTGTCCAAGACTAAAAAGAACTGCTTCATAACTATGCCCTGCCCTGCTCAGAAATTCTTTTCCCTTCTTGAGGGAGTTTTATCTGCAAAGTATCATCCAATATAACCATTCCATACAGCCATGCAACTCCCTTTTTGTTAATTAACAGAATTTCCTCCCTGTACTCCCCACAGCTCCTCTATCTGCACTTGTTTTTCCTCTCTGCCCTTGTTTCCTCCACAGCCTTGGTGTTTTCCTTAAAAGAAATTGCAGATTAACCGCAGCCTTACGTTCAGTCAACTGGCTCTACGCCTTCCTGCATCTCCTGTACTGTTGGTTTAAGAGGAGGACACGTGTTGTCCCAGTAAAGGGCTTTTCTTTCTGAAAAGCTGTAATTTTCTCTTTCGCTCTCATGTCTGTGTCAGTGCTTGTGTTTATTTATTATAAAAGTGATGATTTTATTAGTGCAGCACAACATACTCTGTACACTGTCCATTAGTAAAAATAAACAACTATCATTTCTTCCCTTCTTGTCATATTTTCTAATGTACCATCCTGTATTTTGTTGCATTATAGAGTTCAGATTGAGCAACACTTGAAACGGTTACGCAGACCACCATTAGCATTTTTGACTTAACTCCTCTGCAATTACATATGAGCACAGCACTGCTAAGTACATCCCTCAGTTTGACCAGTGTTTACGAGCAGTTAAAAGAGCACTGCTGAACATATGTAACTTAATGCAAACATGCACCCATCAACATATTTTTGCTGCATTCTTGGCATTTTTAAGATGAGGATGAGCAAAATGACAACTGATGTGTATAATAATGGTTTTTTGATTCATTCTCCTGCAATTTGGGGCTCGTTTTTGTGATGTAAATGCCAGAGATGATATACTGACAGGCTAAACAGAGACTTTGAACACCAAACATTATCTGAAAATACATCTGTTACTTTTTTTTTTCCCCAGTATTTTCACATCAGCTCAGGAAAACATGAGACATGTTTGCTGCAACATGCTGAGCTAGCTTGAAGCTGTTTTGTTGGCTAAGAAGCTAGGCTATGTGCAACTCTGCAATGCTAGCAGGCTAACCCTTACTCAACAATAGCCTACCTACAAATTAGTGCTAACATATTACAAAACTAGAATTACACATACCAAAGGAAAAAAACGTCACACAGACTTCATAAATGGTATTCTGGTACTAGCCAGATAATTTGTCTAATATTTGCATGAGAAATTTTCCAAAAGGTACCAAGACCACAAACACAATCGAGAGTGTCATTCAATGAAATTGTCCTTATGAATAATTTTTAGCCTTTATATAATTTGAGCAATTGAGCTGTATAAAAATTCACCTCAAGTACAATTGTCATGGATGGGAAAAATAGCTATAGAGACCAGAACTGTTATTTCTGCTGGTCAAGTTTGGCATTTTAAAGGGATAGGTTTTTTGTTTGTTTGTTTGTTTAAAACAAAACTCCTGCTTAATCAGTGTCTTATCTGCTATAGACAATGGCAGATAAGCTCGCTCTTTGTATGGAGAAGCAGCGCTGCGGTGCCCCGGCAGGACACAGAACATATATTGCTGTAAATGGTACCAGTAGCAACACATCTTTTAACCAACAACAATACCACTCACCTAAAGCACATATGTCCCCCTACCTGTATGCCACATTTTTAAAATCTCTAGTGCTTTACATTACAATCAGACAGCTGTTTCCTTTGGGACTACAGCAGGTACGGCTATGGTTGTGTGTAGGAATTACAGTTGCAGTTGAGAGAATGTGGTTTCACAGGAGACGACTTTCTGTCAGCAAAGCGCAAAGATTTTTTAAAATGTAGCGTACATGTAAAGATTGATGATGATACTGGGTGAGTCTTGTTGGTGGCCAAGAGACATGTTGCTTTTGGTGCTGTTTATGTCAGTACTATGCTCTGTTTCCTGCCAGTGAATCGCACTGCTTCTTCATAGAGCGGCTAGGTCAAGCCCCAAATATGATGTCTATCAATTTGAAGGATAATTTTGCAAGTCAAGAGAGTTGCAGTTTATCATACCATTGCTGAAGTATAAGACTTTGAAAATACATTTTTAGAAATACTTCATACCCGTAAGTGACATCTTAACAGCGATCTCTTACAGAGCTGACTAACTCTCTGTTTGCTTAGCTGCAGCTCTCAATGTGCCCATGCTTGTAATGACTTTTACCTCTTCTAATGCATTTCCCCTTATTTGAAGGAACAAAAGAAACTGGTTACAGCCACATATATTGTGCAAGGAAAAAGACGTAGTTCACTGAATGGTTTGACAAAGACTAGGTGGTACTTAACTATCTTTACGACAAACTGTGACTTTATTGATTTGTAAAATTATCTTCCAAACATCATATTTGAGAATGAGGGCACATTTAAACAGGGTCACAAAATAATTTAGCTCTGTCCATCCACTACTGTATAAATCTTTTCCGAAAAAAGGTCCCATGGACCAGAAGCGGAAGGGTGGGACTAAGGTATTCTATGCAGGGGGCAAGCTGATCATCATCTACTGCAGGTAAGAAACTCACCAGGCATAAGTAACTCATACAACCCCATATCAATAAAACAGCTGTATCCCTTTATTATGGAACTCTGTGAGGATTTATTCACTGTTGGAGCCAACCTCCATTGGCCATTTGAGAAACTGCAGTTTTTGGCATTTTCTATTGATGAGGGGTATTTTTGACTGAAATATGGAAAATAAACACTGAAAGACTTGACCTTGTTGAAATTGTGACAGCCCAAGATCTAACAAAAGCACACTTCCTACATTAGTCTTACTTTCATGTTTGTCATCTCAGAGTCACTTGAACTTTACTTTCTCCATTAATCTCCCCAGCTTTCCTCTTCCCTTTCTCTGCACTCTTCCCTCCCTATCACCAGTTCCCTACCAAACTACCCTCCGTCAGCACAACTCTTTATTTTCTCTTACTACAACAGTGGCAATAGAGTGCTGTCAGCCTGACAGTCCATCACCTCTGAAGCAGGCTTTACCCCCCTGGCTGCCCTGCCTCTGCTGCTAACCCGCTTTCCAAAGGGCAGGAAGGCCCATCTCTGGCCCAGTGCCTGATGGGCTCCGACAGCAGTGTGTTCTGGGATTACGCCCGCTGAAAAGGGGGGCATTCCAGCACTGGCAGCCTTTGTCACAGCACGGCCACTGTTTGCTTTTGACAAGACAGCTGTTCAAAGCCCTCTCGGCCCCCATGGATGGCGTGAAGGGACAGAACCCAGGGATGACTTCCGGTGGTGTTTGTGCCACCTCCACCTGAGGCCACTTCAGCAGTATCCTCAGAGTAGCTGCGATTTGTACTTCTTATAGTATCACACTGTTTTTACATGATTGAAGCATGTAAGGCATTTCCACCCAGCAGCTCAAAAAATACTTTCTCAAACAAGGTGAAGCTTCTTTTTTGTCCCAAACAAAAATGTCAACCGATGGACAAAAGGGAAACTGCTTTATCTTTATGACAGAATTGCTTTGTGTACTTTAACTTCCCGCCTTATTTTTTTCCTCTCCTAATGTGTGAATGATGCTGCATTACCTGATTTCCATCTACCTTGTTTAGTTGTGCAAAAAGTGGTCCTGCAGAGTTATCTGGCCTGTTCACTCCTTTACAACTGTTACCATACGTGTCCACCCATCCATAACTGAATCATGATCCAGTGAATTCATTTTCTGATCATGTAATAGCTCATCCCGACATGAAATTTGTTTTTTTGGACCGAGAAATTGTATTTAATTTGATGCAAATAGCACTGGTTTGGAGAGGGATTGGCTTTCTGCATTCAACAAATCCTGGCCTCTCATTAAAATTAGAGAAAGGAAATATATCTACTAAGCATTCTTTTGAGATCACATAAAAAAAAACAAAAAAAAACTACCTTGTTCAGACATGCAGCTCAGGGCCCTGGGTAGTTGGTACCCCCATTTTCCTCTCTGTGTCCCATCGGTGTTGGGTGCACATGTGTTTTTGGGAAGTGTCTATACTGTAATTAGCAAGTCATTCTAATGAGGGCTCCCGTCGGCGCAGCTGGTCCGACACAGCGGAATGATAATGAATAGATTCTTCAAGACGGGAATCTAAGCACGGCACAGCAGCTACACAACAGAGCCAGTACAGTCAACACACACACAAACACACACATACTGTAACGATCATATTGAAAAACAAAACAAAAACACAATCATAATTCTTGTTTTGCATTAATGGGAGTCATAGTATTCCAAGGTTTTGGGCTGGTTTTAATTGCAGCAAAATGTAAGCTTCTTTGCTTATATTAAAACTTATGTTAATAAATCCAAGCCATGATGATCACTGGTTTCTGTCTGTACAAACTCACACAAATTC
>JAQLOL010000021.1:15172972-15196006 GCA_029783665.1 Naso thynnoides | reverse complement strand
AACATAACCACTTATGGGTCCCATCTTGATAGCAACTTACAGTAAACTTTGTTGAGCTTAGATGAATAAGAATCATAATACAGAATAAAACAGAAACGTATGTACAAATAACAAACATTAGTTGTTTAAAAGGTAAACAATATGACAACAAAGAGCAGCATGCAAAATGTAATGTATGTGCAAAACCAAAAATGCAGTTTTCTGATATTCCTGGTAAGTAGCAAGGGATAAAACTTTATATTGAAACATGCAATCTGTCTCAAACAGGCAATTAACACTAGGAAATAAAATCTAGATGTTTTCTAATGCAGTAACTACATGCAGACGGCTCTTTTGTTTTCCTTCAGGTCCAGAAGCTACAATGTATGTGTCCAGTGGAAGTCCGTGGTGTGTTCACTTTAGACTTGCGTCGCAGAGATGCTGTTATTGCGCTGGCTGTGTTTCTGGTGGAATCTGGCTTACAGGTAGGTGATGATCAACAGAAAGTCAAGCCGTTGAGACTTTTTAACCCAATGGGTGTGTTTTATCTTCTGTTTAAACATTGGCAGTAAACACAAAATACAATGGAAGTAAGATCCAAAAATTATGCAGTTTATAGTTTATTAAACAGGGTTGTAGTAGCATCATATATTTAGAGATTATTAGTATTATTAGTGCCATTAGTTGGCTTTTGCTGCCAGCCTCTCGCGGGACTCCTGTCATCATGATAAGCTTATGCTCACAATACTGAATGAGCTGGTGATTAGACTTGGAACTGACTTTGCAAGCCACTGACCTCATCACACTGAGACCGTGTTTAAAGGCTCCCAGCTGTCTGATTAAGTCATGATGGTAGCTTCACTTTTCTGTGTTTGATTGATTTTCTTTGACCCGGATTTGATTCTGTCAGAATTCCATCAAAAATACCCCCTTTTCTTTTCATGCACCAGTACTTGTTAGGCAAAAAAAAGTGCTACTATGTGTCAACAACCGCAGTTGTTTGTGGTGCGTGATGATTTGCTTCACTCTGGCAGCACAAAGACATACTTGTTCCCTACTTGTTGAGCCTGTTGAGAGGGCTGCCACGGGTCCAGTGGATCGAGGAGAGCTCGGGAAAGAAAGGAAAGGGTAAGAATAATCCTCTTATAGTGGGGCCTTTTGTTTCACAATGCCTTCAAATTACCCTGCTGTACTAGTGCGTGATGTCATGCTAATCATCATTCTAATTCATTTTCAGTACTGTTCTCAAGACATATTGAGATAGTATTAATATTATTCATAAAAAGCGATGAGATAACAGTTTTATTTTTTGGTGAATTCCACTAGTTAATCATCTGTCTTACATATTGTGCTATTTGATTTAATCTGTCTTTCATTCTGTCTCTTGCTGCACATTTATGTGGAATTTAAATGAGACTTTTGTGCTTTCTATTATTTTCTCCTTTTCAGAATTTCTCCCAGTTGCAGAAAATTTCAGCTTCTGTCTAGTGACTCTTTTGGCAGATGTTGCACAGAGGGACCCAGACTCGCGACAAGAGGTCAGCTTAAGCAGTGGTTTACAGTATATCATTTTCAGATGAGGCTGCAGTTATTAGTGGTTATTATTTCTAATGTCTCCCTTCCAGATCATGAACACAATAATGGAGGTCATGGAGGCATTGCACGATATGTGCCAAACACCTGATAATCATGACAAAGGTATACACAAACACACACACACACACAAGCAACAAAGTATTCGACACCAGTCTTTCAGAAAGCTTCACAGATGCTCTCTTTCCTCTAGTCTACCTGTGCAGGTACACTGTCCCCAGCCTGCTCGGAATGACTCGAGCGTTTGGCCGCTACAGCAACACAGACGAGGCTTTGCTGTCCAAGTTGTTCCCCAAAGACTCACCGCAGGCTCGCTGCGTCACAGAGGAAACGGAAGGAGTGCGGCGCAGGTCCTTCAATGACTTTCGTTCTATCCTGCCATCCTCACTTCTAACAGTGTGTCAGAGTGACACTCTGCGCAGAAGCACCGGGACCAACCTGGATCCCTCTTCACAGGTATGTTACAACAGAGCTTGATGGACAATTGGACTTCTCCTTTAAAATACTTTTAATACTTTTACGTGCTGGGGATTTTTATTTAAGTAAAAAGACAGAGAGCAGTTTTAGATGACTTAATTAAGTTTGTTTATGGTAGCGTTGTGTATTGTGCTGTGTCACAGGTCTGCACAGATCCAGGGGGACACTCGCCGTGCTCTCCCACAGCTCCCGGCCCACATTACTTTGAAGGTAAAACCCAAGACATACAAGCTTCTGTGATTAAATTTCTGTCTGCTTATTGGAACCGAGACTCTGTTCACTCATCCTAACTTATCAGTGCCAGTCATAACCATTATGTAATAACGAGGCATTTGCAAATTGCTTATCTGCACTTAATGTAATCTGAATAAATGATGTTTATAAGAGAACTTGGAATCTCACATACTGCAATATTACAGTAATTTACCTATTAAATGTATTTCAGTTCAGGTAGCAACTTTTGTTGCCGGGTAACACATACCACACATTCATTGTTTACCACATTGCACCAGTTTTGTCCTCACATAGATGTTCAACTGTGGCACATTTTTCTCACATAGTCTGTAGTGCTAGGGCCTGCTTGTGCTTTAAAGGACACAACAATTAAAATCTTCTGTGTACCAGAATAAACCTTATAACCAACTCTATATAACTTAACTTATGTTTAACCCTTTATCTTGGCCACATCTCTCACTCTAAATTGTCAATATACTATTAATCCTTGTTGTAATTACTGTTTAGGAAACTTGGAGTGCAAGAGACAGCTGCTATTCTCTGTTGCATGCCAGCAGTGTTTTTAGTGATAGTCCATCCATCCATCCATTTTCCTGCTGCTTTTGTTTGTTCAGAATCATGGTGTTAAAACTGTTAGCAGAGCGGATTGTTGCTGAAGGCCAAATTTAGATATATGCGACACATGACTTATTTTTCCAGTTCAGCTTTAATTAGCTTAAATATTAACTGTTATTATCATTTTTCTTTGGTCAGAATGAAGAAGAGCCTTTATTTACATCAGTCACCATTCTGCACTGAGGATTAATAGTCATACAGGGAGAAATCATTTATAGGGAAATAATTAAGTTTAACTTTGACACTAATCTCAATAGATTGAAGTCTTGTGCAGCAGCAAGCCATCATTATTATTTGAGGCTGCTAAAAGCTGCCCAGAGCACCAGGAAGTCACTTGTTCTCCAGTGTGTCACATTTTTGTCCTCTGCTCTGCTACATTTCAGGTGCCTACCTCCCAGACAGCAGCGCAGTAGATCCTGACTACTATTTCTCTACAGTCAGCTCCAGTTTCTCAGTGTCTCCCCTCTTCTTGGGAGTCGGAGAAAACGAGATTGAGGTTGATGTTGACGTGCTCCGGCAGCTTCTTGGCATGGTACAGTTGCCCACTGCACATTTACCAAGATACAGCCTCAGTTGTCTCCTGTCCTTTAGACCTGCAGTACGTTGCATCTTTACCTGTGATTGTGCATATTGTCCTTTTATAGGTTAAGAAGTTTGTTTCTGACTCTTTTTTGAAAACTCTGGATGCCACAATGACTGACGTTACAGAGGTAACCATATAACCAATGTCTGCACAAAAATGTAGTGACAGATTTAAAGTAGAGTGTGTGCTGTATCAGGTCAATAATCTTCTCTTTCACTGTCTTTTCTGTTTTGTTGTAAGTCTAATCCTGGAATCAACATCTGTTACAAAACCTTCAGTGACCCTCTCTATGTGTGTGTGTTCAAAATGCTGCGGGACACACACTATTACATGAAAGGTAAAGCATCAGAAATGGCTAATTTGTAATCCCTTGAGACCACACAGTTCTGAGGTTAGTGCTTAATTTTTTAGTCTGTTACCTTGAGATTAATTTGTCAGGTTGTCATACTCTCTTAATGTTTGTCAGCTTTGCAGCCAGCGTTTGTGCGGGAGGTACACGACTTTGTACTTGAGCAGTTTAGTAGCAGTCAGTCAGAGCTACAGCGGGTACTTCATGACACGGGGACGTTGCCGGGGGAACAGAGCCCCCTCAAGCTTCGTTGCCAAGCCAATGCTGCCTGCGTGGACCTCATGGTGTGGGCTGTCAAAGATGAGCAAGGTAATCAATCACAGAAAGAGTGTGAACAGAACAGCATGTTCAGATGTCATAATCAGAGCGATGCCGACTGTGTTTATTTGCTCTGTTTGCATCACTTTTCTTTTATCAGGAGCCGAGAATTTGTGTACCAAACTTTCAGAGAAGCTGCAGTCAAAAACTTCGAGTAAAGTCATCATTGCTCACATGCCTCTGCTCATCTGTTGCCTTCAGGTATAAACTAAAATGTAGAAAGTGCACTAAAATTTGTGCTCAAATAGAGGTGAAATATAACACAATATTATATAACATCAAGGCATTTTATCCAGAGAATTAGCCTGCTATTACTAAACAAAAGTGTGTGAACATTATGTGTACTGATCATACAGTTGGCTAAGAAGCCACTGTGTTTCTGGTTCAGAAGCTGACTCAGTCCTGTGTTACGTGTAATAAATTTATATTATTTATTGAGTATTTATTTTTGATATCTTCTGATTGTCTTCCTCTGTGTGTTAGGGCCTGGGTCGTCTGTGTGAGAGGTTTCCAGTTGTTGCTCACTCGGCCACAACCTCTCTCAGAGATTTCCTGGTGGTTCCTTCCCCTGTTCTAATAAAACTCTACAAGTATCACAGCCAGTACAGCACAGGTACAGAGATTAATTTATTTTTTTTAATTGCAAATAGACCATCATATTGTACGGTATTTGATAATTTGTACCAGAGTTAGCTCAAAGCTAATTTTCCTTTAGAGAACAGCAGTTAAAATGTGAACACATTGACAAAACACCCTTAAACTTGATAGAAAAACATAGACACAGAAGAATAAATTGCACACTGTAGAACATACTGTGTGCAATTTCTGTGTCATGTGGTTTTTAATAAAGATGTTCAGAATATTACACAGAACGAGAGTTTACAATTTTGAGCCCTGAGTAATGGCATCAACAGCTTTTACAATCTAACTGAGGCGTGCCTGTAACTCAGGGCTGAAAGCTGAGTGAAACTCACAGGATTTGGTCTGAAACCGGCTACATACTGCAATAGCTGACATTGTGAAATGTAAAATATAACCAATTAAAGTTGATTTTTTTACCCACTTAAACGAAACAAAATGTACCATTTTGTTAAAAATGAAAATATATTTATGATTTGTCCACTTAGAACCTTCCTATCTCAAATACAGCACAGAGGATCAGAGCCAACAGTAAATGGGACATCTAGTGTCATTGTCGCATTAAGCTATCATCCACTATTGATCTGAACAGAGTGTTCATTGATGAGCTGCTATAAATACAGACAATTGGAAGTGTTATTCAAGTTAATGATTTTTCTGTGTAGTCCTTCTCAGTCTGCTGCTTTTTTCCTGGATTTGTTTTTAATTTGTTAGATTATAAAATATAACAGCATCTTCAGATTTGGCACGACAGTTATCCCTTTCATTATGTGCAGGATCATGTTTAGTACAATGTTTTCAATGGTAACAGATCCAGAACTGCTTTTTAATTCTTTTTGTGTTGATCTTTTTGTCTTTGTGCTGTTATCACTTTTTAAGGCACAGGAGAAATTAGGATAAATGTGACCAATGAGCACTCTCAGTCCACCTTCAACCTCCTGTCAAACAGGAAAGACCAGCCGTCCATGTACGAGCAGCTCAGAGACATTTCCATTGAGAACATATGCAGGTCAGTCACAAACAGCTGGCACAGCTGTGATCAGAAAATAAGATTTTTAAAGTATTTTTTGATGCGTCATTGTTCATGTTTGCATGTGTTTCTTATCTGTCAGATGTCTGAAAGCTGGCCTGACCATGGACCATGTGATAGTTGAGGCCTTTCTGGCCAGTCTTTCCAACCGTCTGTACATTTCACAGGAGAATGACAAGTGAGCATCACTTCTAGTTGGAATAAAAGCTGTACTTTGCATTCGCCCTGAATATTTTCAAGCCCTTGACACTGATGAATAGCTCCTCTAAAAATAAAACTTGTCTCTCTGCCAGGGAAGCCCATTTGATCCCAGATCACACCATTCGAGCACTGGGCCACATTGCTGTAGCTCTCAGAGACACTCCTAAAGTCATGGAGCACATTTTACAAATCCTTCAACAGAAGTTCTGCCAGCCTCCATCACAGCTGGATGTCCTCATCATCGACCAGCTGGGCTGCATGGTCATTACAGGAAATGTGAGTTCAAAGACACAATTAGCACACTGTTTTAAAGCATCTGGCCTCCATTTGTGGTTTTAAAGTGATATGAGGGCAGTATATAAGCACAAGGTTGTCATTTAAAAATGTCAACCATTGGTATAGTTTCAGAGGTTGTGCAGGTTTGTTAGGTTTGTTAATGTCAGTGTTAACGTTTCAATGTAACCCGTTTCTCTTATCTCAGAGAGGCTGACATGCTGTTACTGGTGGACTCCTGCTGGCTGCTGTTTAGTTGTCAGTGCAGTGTGCATAAAGAATAGGTTCTAGTGTTCATATACACACCCCTTAGAAATGTTATCGGCTGTTTTTCACAGCTAGTGTATGCAGAGTGTGATAAACTACAATTAAGAAAGGACAGAAAAGGATCTGAGCTTACACAGCCGTTCTCTTACAAAAACTCCTCCACCGTTCACAGTGCAGTTCTTGCAGATTTGGTCATATTATCCCAATTAATAGAGTTTTTGATTATTTTAAAAGATAACTTGAGTTGAACCCGATGGTGCGTGAGCAGTCTTACTTTCGTCCATCTTTCTGCCTCGCAGCAATACATCTATCAAGAGGTGTGGAACCTGTTTCAGCAAATCAGTGTGAAGGCCAGTTCAGTGGTCTACTCGGCTACCAAAGACTACAGAGATCATGGCTACAGGTCAGCATCTGCTTTTACTCTTCTCACAGACCAGTTAAAGGTGCATCTGTTGCTCTTTGATTACAGCTACTTAACAGCAGAAATGGGAACTCAAGTCATGTGACTTGGACTCGAGTCGCAGTTTGATTACTTTAAACTCTACTTTACAAAATCAGAACAGTCAGTTGACTTGATGAACATTTGAAGTTGCACAAAGAATGGCAATTCACGGCTCTTTTATCAAAAAGCATTTTTTGTTAAGAGTGCCTTTAAACTTGTTTAGGATTTGAAACAGAAAGTTTAGGACTTGGGACTTCACCTGAGACTCGATTAGTGACTTGAATACAAGAACTTAAGAATAATTTGTGATTTGCCAAACAATTATGTGGTCTCTGCTAAATGGTGAGAAATAGTAGATTATGACAGTAATGCACATTATCCCAATGTGTATTGCGCATTTTCTGTAATTTTTGAAAAATAAATATCTGTAGTAAATTAGCCTATTTGGACTTGTGTACATTTTCTTCTGTGTTGATTATGACTGTGTTTAATTGTTTGCTATCTATGCTGCTTCTCACCTCAAGGCACTGCTCTCTGGCAGTGATAAATGCTCTGGCCAACATTGCAGCCAACCTGCAGGGGGAGCAACTCGTGGATGAACTCATGGTGAACCTTTTAGAACTGTTTGTCCAACTGGGCCTGGAAGGAAAGAGAGCCAGCGAGAGGGCCTCAGACAAGGGCCCAGCGCTGAAGGTACATGCCCAAAGGCATAAACATCTAAACACAACAGGAAATTGTTAACAGCAATGCTGATGAATTATTTGGTAATGGCTCTTAATCTTTCATAGGCATCAAGTAGTGCTGGAAACCTTGGCGTCCTCATTCCAGTGATTGCTGTGGTGAGTATTTGATGCCTGTTGTGTAGACTGCTGCCCTTTTGAGACTATATCCATTTGTTTGAGAGAAGGATATGTGTTGAAAAACTGCCCACAGAGAGCACAGCTAAATGTTCCACAAGACCATTTGAGTGGATCTGATTGGTCAGTTCGCATTTAACTCCATCTTCAAATATTTACCCTAGTTAGCTGCAGTGCAAACATCTGTGGAATCAGTTCCCTGCCGAGTAACAATTGTGCAACCTTCATAATATGATAATATGACGTAACACAGCTGCATTTGTAGGGCTATGTAACATATCAACAGTTGTGTTTTTATATTAATTGAAATTATTTTTAAATACTGTAACAAAGTATGTAGAAATAACCTAAAATAATCTTATTTAAAATAATACATTATTATAATTATGTAATTATGATAATTATTACTGAGATAGATAGTTATTTTTTCAGTTAAGTATATTCCCCTATAAAAATATAACAGTTTCATTCACAAAAGTTCTTGTTTAGTAGTATTTATTAATAATATCATTATCACCTTTCTTTTATTTTCTGTGGTTCTCCTTTAATTATTACTGTACAACATTAGGCACTGACAGTTATATAATGACATTTTTGAGCTTATGTCTCCACTCACCTCATTACATAAGATAAAACATTAACAGACAGGTAACAATTCACTGGCTCACTCCAGCAGACTCACAACCCTTAGAGAAAAACAAGGTAGAATGAATGTTCAGTTAGAGACTACATACACATAAAGCCTCATGACTTGATGTTACCTGCTATTAAAGGTAATTGACTATTGAAAACAACAATCCAGCTATGAAAATGGAATGTAAAATTTGGAAGTTCTAACTAAGCAGGGACATCTGAAGGAATAGTTTAGCTGTGTTAAAGGGATTCTTGGTGAGGTTTAGCTCTGCGAAGGATTGACCACCCGGCCCATGAACACAAGGCAGTTTGTGCGGTGCTCATAGATCAGGAAGAGGAACGGATGATCTACAACGAAGCGGATCTGAGAGGAGAGGGGCATGAAGCCCACCTGGGTCAGAGCAGCAGCCTCTGTCCCCTCTTCATTCACAGTGATGGTTCCCTGGTGCTTCAGCTGGAGAGGGAGATCAGGAGGCCTCCATTATTTAAAAATATTTTGTAAGAAGTCCACGTGATTGAATGACCCACAAACTGCTTTTAGTATCAGTTTGATTATTTCTAATAAAATTAGAAGGGTTTTTTTTTTACTCACCCAGTTCATGGCGACTTTTTCAGAGGTCATTCTAGAGAAATCACCATTTTCCTGGAACAAGTCAGTGAGGCCCATCTCTTTCAAATTTCCAATCAAGTCATAGTTCTGCTCCAGTTTAAACCGCGGTAACACCACCTCTCGAGTCCTTAATGGAGGACAGAAAAGAAGCTGCTAAATCTCAGCTTTGCCTGAACCTTACCAGCATTTCAAGCCAATAACTTTAAAAGGAGTTCCCAGTGAAGAAATTTACAGCATGTTGTTTTCAAAGTGTGCTTTCTTGGATATTGAATAGTCTGTTGGGAGAATGCTGCTGACCTGTTTGTCATGTTTTTTAGCCACTTTTTGACAACAGTGGGAGAGATCTCCTGCTCCAAGGTCCTCATGCCAGTGATCTTCCTCGGCAGGGCAATGAGCATGCTGATGTTCCCTGTGTATGGGAGCTAAAAATAAGAAGGTTTACTTCGTTGTTGTACAGCTCAGTCGAAAAGCTTGCCACTCTTAAGATGCACAGTAGAAACTTTAAATCAGCGTGAGGCCACCCACCTGTAGGATGTCACACTGTAGTTCATGGTCGGCAGCAGCCAGGTAGTTTCCCTTGTTAGTCATCATCGGCACTCGAACATTTGTCTTTTCATTCACTCTGAAGTTGCGATAGTGAGTCATTTCTTTAGGAAATTTCTGTTCCCATGTGCCTGTTTACATAAACAAATGAGGTGGAGGAATGTTTGTGGTTAATGTAAGCAAAAACAAAAACGGGTATGCTGTAATTTTGCATCATTTGAAAGCTGGTGGAGAACTGTGTCCCTCTTTCCTCTCACCTTTGAAGTACAGGTAGTTGAGCAGCATCAGCACCATATTTGGGTCGACACTCTTGAGTGGTTCCCTGATCAGCCCTTTGGTCAGCTTTAGGATACGACGGTTGGCCTTGCTCAGAAAGGCAGGGTCCCTGAAGTCCACCGACTGTGGCTCCGCAAAATAAAAATCCTTTGTCTCTGCACGGAAAGCATCTTTCACTACGACTTCCCTCTTCACGTAGACGTCGTTCACTGAGCGTAGCGTGTAACCGAAATTCCTCCTGAAGAGCCTGTGTGTCAGCTTCCTGAACAGCTTATGCACTGTTGTGTTGTCATAGTGATGACTAGCATTGACAAACTCTGCGAATCCCAGAGCTTTGTAAATCTGATTGTGCGTTTCATGTCCTGCCCCTAAAGACATCATCCCCATGGCGATGGAGATCCCAGCAGGTGCCAGCAGGATGTTGTCACTTTGGTTGACATCGTTCCGAAGACTACGATAGAGGTTAAAACCGAAACGGGCGTTAACAGTGTTGAGCCGTTGAAGGCGAGTCTGACCACTGAACAGACGCAAGAGTCTGGCACGGCGAATTTTGGGGTCTGAAGGTTCAGCAAAGATGTCGATGTCTGGTGCTGGTGTGGCAATCTCATCTACCTCATCCCCTTCACTGAAAAATACACAGTGTTATTTTTTTTCATTTTAACAGCAGTTAAAGGGGTCTAAAAATGTTTGCAGCAGGTTAATGATGCTCTGTTAGTCCAAGCATGTCTAAGACCATGTCTACTTTTATGTTATCAGGCCATCACTTCACGGCTCTGTTTAGTTTCTCACCATTTTATTTTTGATATAATCCACAGGAAGTGACAACAGTTCATACTCACACATAGTCGTCACTGCCCGCAGCCAGGATCTTGTCAAAGTCAATATAATCTTCATCCTCAAAGCCATCAAAAATGAGGTCATTAGTGACAGTGTTTTCTTTGTGGAACTCCAAGGGGATGGCCTCCATGTCCACTGCCCCCCCTTCAAAGCCTCGGGCATCCGCTTCAGGGTCACTGAAGTGAGAGTCCAGGTCTTTGATCCCAGCCAGGGATGGACTGACCAGCAGACAGGCCACGGAGATGACAGTGGTGACCCACATTATGAAGGCTGAGGAAGAGAGAATAGACTTTTAGTATGGTTTCATTGATTATCTGATCAACATTTAGTAGATTTTATAAAAATAGGTTTTGATAAATTGGTTTTCTGGCCTTCACCTGCTAAAACACAATCAACTTTACAAATGTAAAAAATGCTCTTAATAGCTTGGTCAGCGGGTAAAATGTCTTACCTTCAGTGTGTGCTGTCAGGAAGTGTCGTGTGGCTTCTGTTTGTGGGACTAAGAGCAAAGCATTGAATACAAAACTGAACTTTGATGTGGGCTCCTCCTGAACAAACAGACCAGATCAAACAGACCAGAAAGTGCTGTGAAAGACTAAAATCTTTAACTCTTCACAATTCAGCTTTTTCTGTTGAAAACACTTATTAAAGGGCTAACAGTCTGGTCTTTTTTTTTTTTTTTTGTGCAGTTGTTGTTTTTTATATTATATCATTTGGTGTGCAGCCTATCCAAACAGATTTAAACAGTTTGTTTTGGAAGAAATTAGCATTTTACTTTTCCTTAAGAATCAGTTTTAACAATGAGATCATCTATGTTTTTCATCCTTTTTCTCTTCCTGTTGTTAAACTTCACAGTTGACCAGGCGTCTTCCACCTATCAAAGAGGCCAAACCCCGTCTCCAGAAGCTCTTCAGGGATTTTTGGTTGTACTCTGTGGTCATGTGTTTTGCTGTGGAGGGATCAGGTGAGCAAGGGAAGAACTGATTTTATTTTCAATGTATAGAACATTCCCCAAGTTGCATAAAATGAGTGGGAGCTAATATTCACAGGTACTCTCCCTGATTTTCTTTTAGCTGCCGGTAGCGTCCCCAAATCATTAAAACTCCTCCTTGTTCAATGTTAATGTTTTGAAGTTGAGCTGTGACCTGAGTGGTGTTTCAAAACCTCAAACATTTGTGTATCACAGAACCTATTTCCTCAGACTTATTTACCCTGGTTTTCAATGAGAGTTACAAGAAGTTGTTGTGATAATGAGGAAAATGTACTTTTAAGTTACTATAAACATTTATTTTACATGAAATGGGGAAGTAAAAATATTTGTAACTGTGAGAAAAAGGTTCATTAAATGAGAAAAAAGGTAGATTTTTGTCTTTTTCTATTATCACAATCAGCTCAAATATAAGTAAAAACATACCTAGGAGTGGTTGTTTACAGCTCTAAATGATTTAACTAGGGATATTAATGAAACTTTATCATACAGTGTCAGACATTGCAGCCCATTTCATGATGCATAACTTGTCATTTCAGGGCTTTGGCCTGAGGAGTGGTATGAAGGTGTGTGTGAGATCGCCACCAAATCTCCTCTTCTCACCTTTCCCAGCGGTGAACCGCTTCGCTCTGAACTGCAGTACAACTCTGCCCTGAAAAATGATACAGTCACGCCGGTACAGTGTTCACAATCTATGCTTTTCCGGTGTAGTAACATGGTTTTAACATACTGTGTTTTAATGTTTTTCTGTTTTCAAACGTCCAAAAACAGAAACAGCACGACTGATATTATAAATGCTTTATGTCTGTCCTCCAGGCCGAGTTGAGCGAGCTGCGAGCGACCATAAGCAATCTCCTCGACCCGCCTGCTGAGGGATCTGCCCTCATAAACAAGCTTGACTTTGCCATGTCCACATATCTGCTTTCAGTCTATAGACTAGAATACATGAGGTTGTCCCCACTACACTTATATATCTGGATTATATTGTTAATTTTTTTTGTATTTTGTAGGGTCAGATTATGAAGATTTGTAATATGTCCCTTTCAGGATGCTGCGTTCCAACGATCCTGACCGGTTCCAGGTCATGTTTCGATACTTTGAAGACAAAGCAATCCAAAAAGACAAATCTGGTGAGAGCTTTATGCCTTTTACACCTGTGGCCACTCTTACACTCATGCTGTGAGTCATTTTCTCAAATTCTTCTTCTTCTTTTTTTTAAAAAATTGCACAGGCATGATGCAGTGCATTATTTGTGTTGGCGATAAAGTGTTTGACGTCTTCCTGCAGATGATGGCTGATAAGGTCGGTGGCACGGTTTCCCAAACAATTTCAAAAGACTTAGACGTCTTGCTGACTGTGTTTGTTATTCTCATCATATCAATGAATAACATTCAAGCATATTTCTCATTTTTTTAGCCGAAGACCAAAGAGCACGAGGAGGAACTGGAGCGACACGCTCAGTTCTTACTGATCAACTTTAACCACACACACAAGAGGATCCGCAGAGTGGCAGATAAATACCTCTCTGGTTTGGCCGAGACGTGAGTGTTATGATCCAAGAACCTTAAATGGTTACATTTTTCCTGTGATAATATATACAGCATGAATCCTATTTCTAATGTGTTTCACTTTTACCAGATTTCCCCATCTGCTGTGGAGCGGCCGTGTGTTGAAGACCATGTTGGACATCTTGCAAACGCTCTCTCTGTCACTCAGTGCTGTAAGTATCACAGTATGAACAATGGTGTGAATCCCTATAATAAGTAAACTATATAAGTGCAAACTATACGCTTCCATTGCAACAGAAGTCTTTTCTGTTTATTTAGGACATCCATAAGGATCAGCCGTACTATGACATTCCAGATACTCCCTACAGGATCACTGTTCCTGACACGTACGAGGCCCGAGAGGTGAGTTTTGACTGTTATTACACTTCTCACCACCAGAGGACAGCACGGTACTGGTTTCAAAGACATCATATGCTCTTGCTTAGGTCTTTTTTGATTGTTTCATCTGTTCATAATAATTTTTCTTTGTGATGTTTTATACAACATGATTTGTTTAACTAGTCCCTTTCTTTCAATGTGAACCAATATGAAAGAGTCTGCCTAGTCTCAGAGTCTGTTTAGTAATGCATCATAATAAGGTCATTTGTCTCACTGCCCTTTTTTCCATAAATTCTTATAATGTGTCTTATTTATTCTGCTTGTAGAGCATAGTGAAAGATTTTGCTGCTCGCTGTGGTGAGATCCTGAAAGAAGCAATGAAATGGGCCCCCTCAGTCACAAAGTCCCACCTACAGGTAAGTTTCTTAACCTTTATATGTCCACAGAGTGGAGAGCTTGTCTGTGACATCAGAAAGATCAGTTGAAGGACAGTGTGAACACACACACAACACATTCGATTAAAAGATAACTTAAATTGTTGTGAACTACTTTCTTTTAATTAAAAAAATATGGCTTTACTGACAGTAAGTCATTGATGGTCTTTGTAACCTTAGACCCCCAAATACTTAAATAATTCTCATTGTTCTGTTCTTGCTTCTCCTTTTTCCTCTTTTCTCCCTGTTTGTCGATTACTACCTCTCACCTGTGCGTTGTATCCTGTGCAGGAGTACCTGAACAAGCATCAGAACTGGGTGTCAGGACTGTCCCAGCACACTGGCCTGGCCATGGCCACAGAGAGCATACTGCACTTCGCAGGCTACAACAGACAGAGTACTACACTAGGCGTGAGTCCCTCACAGGCATTCCCGAGATATTTGTATACAAACCTTTTCCCCAGATTAAAGACAGGCTGAATATAAACACAGTTACACATACCAAAGTAATGTTGAAGTCACCTTTGAGCCAATCTAAGCTACTGAAAAAAAACCTGTCTAAAAACTAGGGTCGGACCAATACGGGATTTTTGAGGCTGATGCCAATATCAGTATTAGGGTGCAAGGAAATTCCAATATCCAACATTAGCTGACGTTATAACCTTTATATTTACAATGTCATCTGAATGTGGTTATCAAAGATTTGTAATGGTGGCAGGATATTGTACATTTTTAACAAACTTGATTCCAAACATCAGTGCACTGAACAGTGAACACTTCACTTATTTATTATCAAATAGTGGACCACCCTCTGCTGGATTAACTCTGTAACCACACATGCACAGTATCTTTTTTTTTTCTTCTTCTTCTTCTTCTTATTTTTTTTTAATTTTAGCCATACCGACAGATTTCTAAGAGAACCCCAGGATCTTACACATACCTTGGCGCCTCCTGAGGCATCAAGCAGAAGAGGATGGAGCTCTTTTGCAACATTGTCGGAACAATCTCAAACTTTAAAACCAAAATCTCGGTCTCATCATTAGCCTCACAGGCTTGTTGATTTGTGCTTATTAACATTTAGCCAACATTTAAGTTAACAAATGTGCCATTTGGTTGCTTTGTCATAGACTCTGCAGTTTGGTTAACACTGAGCAGAAATGTCTTGTATCCTTTGTGCACAAATACTGTATGTGTTTTATTGTGTGTTTTATTCAGTATTTATTCTATATCTCTGTAACACCGGGAGTCTAATGGTTTACAGTACTGTTTGTCCATGTGCGCATGCTTACTAGTCTGTGTGACATTATTTTGCTTGCTATGCATTTTCTATGTGTTCTTGGGCTTGCATTCTGCTATATCTGTCTTTTCATTTGCTTCATTTGTTGTATTTTGTCTTATTTAACTGCACCGAACTGCCTACCTGGTTGCTTGGCTGGTTTACGGATTTGCTGGTTACCTGGTTACTTACCTGCAATGGACGGGTGGGTTTGTTGCCTGGTTGCCCATTTGGCTAACTGGTTATGCTGGTGCTGTCCTCCACCATGTGGCCAACCATAGGCTGCTTTCCCTCAGGTTGGTCTGAACACAAAATACAGAGAGAAAGGGCTCAGGCATGATAACCTCAGTATATGCAGAAGTGTTGAAGAACAGCTGTGAATGTACTTTCCCAGCTTGTGTTGCCCTAAATGGCCCCTAAATTGTTTTTTCATTAGACCACTCAGCTGACGGAGAGACCTGCTTGTGTGAAGAAGGACTACTCCAACTTCATGGCATCACTCAATCTGCGCAACCGCTACACAGGAGAGGTGATGTGTGAAGTGACAATGATGTGACTTTCAGTGACTCTCTGTGTTCAGTTTGACTCATACTGAGCTGTTTATGTGCTGCCTAGGTGGCTGGTATGATCCAGTTCTCAGAGGCCACTCACAGCCAGTCAGACCTCAACAAGCTGATGATCCATCAGATGAGCATCGCTCTGGACAGGAAAGACCCAGAGGCTTTCACCCAGGCCATGTTCAAGATGGCCGCCCTGCTTATAACCACCAGAAGTGGGCCACATTGACTTATTTAAAGTTTTCTTTATGTCTCTCCAGAACAGTTGTTGTTTCATTTCTAAATTACTGATGTTTATTTTCTGTGTGTTGTCTTTCAGACTGCGATCCTTTGCTCCTGCACCATCTGTGTTGGTCTCCTCTGAAGATGTTTACAGAACACGGCATGGAAACTGCAATCGCCTGCTGGGAATGGCTGCTGGCTGCACACAATGGCGTGGAAGTGCCAGTATGTATATTTATCACGGTTCATAAAACCCATTGAATAATTTGTTGAACTGATGTGTATGTTGGTGTGATGTATTTTAAAATAATAAAATAAAATTTCAGCTTCTCTTTTCCATCTGCCTAGTTCATGCGTGAGATGGCAGGAGCATGGCAGATGACTGTAGAGCTGAAGATGGGTTTGTTTTCAGAGGCTAAAAACGAGGCCGGCCCTCTGGCCGTGTCAGAGGAGAGTCAGCCTGCTCCCTGTGCACCGGATGTGGTTCCTCACTTTCTGTGGATAGAGGTCAGTGACATACAGACATAAAATAAAAGTATTGTTTTGAGTTTGATTTCTTGTCCATTGCAACTCAGACTTACTGGTAAAGTTTTTTGAATTTCAGCATCTAGAGATCATGCAACGCTGGGTTGTAGTGCTGTTATATGGCACTAAGGAGAAAGTGCAGAATCATTTGTAAAACTCTCCAGTGTAAAATATTTCTTTTTTTGCTGTGTTTTTATTAAACAGTGGTTAGAGCAGATAGTTTCTGTTTTATTCAAGGGGATTTTATTAAGGAGATTACCCTCTTCTGTGGTTTAAAAGGATGTAATTTTTTACATGATGTAGCCCGAAGAGTTTACCATTCCTTCCAGTTTATGTTGTCATATAGAACACTTCTATCATTTTGATGTATTTTTCATAAAGTTATTCCTTCTCCTTGTTGTCCCTCCAGTTTTTGGTACAAAGGTTTGAGATAGCCAAGTACTGCAGCGCTGACCAGGTGGAGATTTTCACCGCCATTTTGCAGAGATCTCTGTCTCTCAGCGTCGGAGGACCCAAAAGCAGCCTGAACCGACATGTTGCTGCAATTGGACCAAGATTCAGGTGGCGAGTCTCATTACTACAGCAGCAAATTAATTTAACCTTAAATGCAGTAATACTCTGCTGCCGAGATACTGAATCATTAGGGTAGACTAATGTGCTTTCATTTTGCTTTATTTCAGATTGCTGACTCTAGGTATGACTCTCTTGCACGCGGATGTTGTTACAAACGCCACCATCAGAAATGTGCTTCGAGAGAAGATTTACTCCACGGCTTTTGACTACTTCAGGTAGAAAAATTCAAGTCTGATTTGTTAAGCTTTGGTTTGTTTTATTGTGATTTCAAGCCATTTCTCTGTCCTCTGACTTCTTTGCTGTCTCTGTGTCTTTGTGTAGTATCATGCCCAAATTTCCAACTCAGACAGATAAGAGGCTGAGAGAAGACATCAGCATTATGATCAAGTTCTATGCCAGCCTGCAGTCTGACAAGAAGTATCTGGCTGCCAGTCAGCTGGTTCCTCCAGGTATAGCACTGAAAGAACAGAAAAAAACTGAACCTGCAACTTCACACAGCATGTCATTTCACACTTTACTGTACCTGGGTTTAATTTCAATGTAGGTTATGGTTAGGGTAAATTTTCAACCTAATTGCATCTTTATTACATCTGTAACTTTGGAGAGATTAATTAATATTTTAAGTTATTGGTAACTGATATCTTTTCTTATACTAATGTGTTAACTTGAGCAAGAAAAAGTAAATTCTTCAAGAAAATGTTGAAAATTTTCTGACATATTGTCATGAGTTTTGTTACACTCACCTTTCATGTAACACACCAGGGTGGTGTAGTGGTTGTCACGTGTGCTTATTTGTTTGCATGGAAGGCCCAAGTTACAGACAAGGCAGGGATCTAAATATCCTTTCCTGTTTCTGTTAAAGAGATAAATAAAAATTAATAAATAAAAGTAAAGTAAAGGCAGTCCCAGCTGTCCTTAAAGAGCTTCTTTGTCAAGCATATTCCTCCACATAACATAACTGAAACCCTCATTATCATCATTTCAAAATGAATTTGGTGTCTGAGCCTTTACATTTTAATTTTCTTGAAGGATGAAAAATTGATTGGTAGTATGGATTAACGACCTTTATCTTATGTAGATCCTCAAGACATGTCGGTGAACAGCCTGTCTGTGGTGACAGTGACAGATAGCCGCAGCAGCCTTGATGCAGCTGTGGGCCAGAGGCAGCAGGTTGCTCAAGGATGGATCAACACCTACCCTCTGTCCTCTGGGATGTCCACCATATCCAAAAAATCAGGTTAAACACACACAGGATGTTAAACATGAATGAGTTTGGCTGAAACTGAAGCTCCATGTGCTTCTTATTCTTGCATGAAAAAGGATTTCTGTAATGTAATATTTTCTCTGTCCGAATGCATCGCTCATGTGTGACTCCTGTGCTGTTTCAGGGTTGTCTAAAAAAAGCAACAGAGGCTCGCAGCTGCACAAGTACTACATGAAACGCAGGACTCTTTTACTGGCATTACTGGTATTTTCATGTTCTCAACCTCTGATTATATTCTTAAATATGTAGTACTAAAGACAATTACATTGCATTTTTGCAGTTTAAAATCTATACATGACACCTGATTTTGATGAGTCCCGTTCCCCTTCATGTCTCTCGCCAGGCCAGCGAGATTGAGCGGCTGACGATATGGTACAACCCGTTATCCACTCAGGAGCTCGCTATTGCCACTGAGCAGTCGGTGGAGACGAGCATCGCTAACTGGAGATCTAAATACATCAGCCTGACAGAGAAACAGTGGAAGGACAACGTCAACCTGGCCTGGAGCATTGCACCATACCTCGCACTGCAGCTGCCTGCCAGGTACACAAAGAAACAAAAATGCATTCCATACTGAGTTTCATCAAAGTCCACTTCACTTCGTATTGACAGCCCAAACAGGCTTGCATGTTTTAATATATTAAAAAGCCGTAGTCCATGAATTTTCTACATTCTGTTGCCCACTATTGTAGTAAGAAGCTATTGAATGATGCTAAAACTACAACAAAGATGGGAAAGAATTCAGAGTTGCACTTGTGACATCAAACCACTAAATGATAAAAGCACCCACATTTTTAAGCTGAAAGAAAGTACCCTCAACATACCGGCTTAATCTATTATTTTACCCTTTTACTTAATGTGCTTAATATAATTCACTGACCAATAGCTGTGGCACACACTATGGTTCAGTTCAAGGACTTATAGCTTAAAGGGATCATGTGTTTCTTTTCTGTCTCTTTCAACCTATAAATTATGTTACAAAGTCGGCATGCCCTTTTAAATGAAACCAAAGTATGAAATAAGAGGTAAGGGGATGTAGCAGTAATCCCTGTGGACTGTTTCTAATGGCTCTGAACGCTCCCTTCACAGCAGTTTTTTAAAATATCTAGTGACCACCAGACCACAAGTGTGTCACAGTGTGCCGGGCTTCTCTATAGGTTCATCTGGAAGGTGTGTGTTTGAACTGGCCAATCAGAGCAGAGTAAGCCTTTAGAGGGCAGGAGATAAAACAGAGCGTCTCAGAAAGAAAGAGGTAAAAATCCTGAAAACAAAACCAGGGCTGCTGCGGTCAGCTGTATGAGAAAACAGATGAGTTTTTTGAGCATCAAAGTGTGTAAACCTGCTCTAGTAATAACCAAGAATAAAAATGAACCCAAAAAATGAGCATAACATGGCCTTTTCAAGTGATGTTTATTCATACATAATTTACTTCATTTATGCAGAAATCCAAGTTAGTGATGATGTCTGCAATTTATTTGACTAGGTTAAGTCATTCATTGGCCAAGCACTTATTCGGTTTTTAATTTGTTTTTCAGATTCAAAAACACAGAGGCTATTGTTTCTGAAGTGACCCGCCTTGTGCGAATGGATCCGGCTGCTGTGTGTGATGTTCCCGAAGCAGTCAAGGTGAGATCCTCCACCTGCAGCTACGCACCACCAGGATTAAAGATGTGTCTGTGGAGTGGATGTTGAAGCAGCTGGACTAGATTTTGTGACCAAACTCTACTTGTGTGATGTGTGATACTGGTGGGTTAAGAAGGACTTGGCTTCAAAGGTGTTTTACACTTCATAGCCACATTGTAAGAGGTTTGACTGCTGTCATTACAAGGATACTTTGACAGGCTGCAAATCTTTCTTCCCACTTCATATTTTAATTTTCTATTTTCATATTTCCCACTTCCTTTTTTTCTGTTATATTGTTCTGATCTGAAGATCTGGAATGAGTAAAACAATCTGGTCTTCATTTTGCTTTTGAATAAACAGGATGTTAAGCCATCACTACCCTCTCTAGCCATTGCTACAAATTCAGTCTTATACATTCATATTAATAGTCAGAAATTTTAGCTTCGAAGGGGATAGTTTTGTCCTTTAAAGTTGGGCTGTATGAGGTACTTATCTATTGTCAGTATATCACAGACAGTCGATGGCGTGCTGCACGTCCTCATTTTAGTGAAGCAGCGGGGTCACAGGTGTAGGAAGCTCAGCCATGTACAGCTGCAAAACGTATTTTAGCTGCTGATAAAGGCCTAACTAAAACCAGGTAATTGTAAATGACAAAACGACAAAAACTGGAGTTTTTCCTTTGTAGAACACGGGAGTTGCTGGTCTGTCACTGCTTTGATAAGTTTATTTGTTTTTTGTTATTTTTTAACTTTGGTGAATATAAACTAACCCTCAAAACTCTGAAGTCACCCAGTATCACACAGCATTTCATTGCATTGCTTCCTACAGTGTTGCTCCTGTCTGCTTTTCCAAACTAAAAGGCTTGCAAATCGCCTCTGACTATTAACAAGTACCTTATGCAACCCTGCATTAAGAAAAAGTGAACTATCCTTTTAGTAAATAATACTGTGGTTTCAGTGAGTGCTGTTGACTCTTCTTAGCACCAAGCCCTCAAAATATTCTTATTTTAAGTAATTTGTTCTTTTGATTTTGATTTCTTTACTGCTTATTTCTGTGAAGTTGCATCAGAAGTTTTTGTTTTGTCACCCTGTGTTTTGTTTTCATGTGGCCATAGTCTGTCACTTGAGAAATGTTGGTGTTATTGCAGTAATCTCCCTCCCTCACCTTCCTCAGTCCTCTTCTTTTAGTTCTACCTGACTGAGCTCTTAATGAGCATCGTACTTGTCTAAAGAAGAAACAGGGGAGGCCGAGCACGACCTTCCCCAAAGGCCACCATAATTTAGAGGATGATCCTCCTTGACATCTCGAAGTTGTTTATTCCAGTCACTTTAGCAACTAATAAACACAGCTTCCTCTGGAGGCTAGTTAGCGCACTATCTCAGTATAGGTCATAACCTTGCATCAGGTTGCTGTCATATTTGATGAAGAGATATGGATCCTGTGGTGCAGATGGAGTAGAACCTAATAATTTAATATGTTGGCTAAGTATATTTTTACCTATTTCTAAATTTCCCTTTTTCTTTGCTTTTCTTAAGTTCCTGGTGACATGGCACACCATTGATGCTGATTCTCCAGAGCTGAGTCACATCCTGTGCTGGGCCCCAGCAGATCCACCAACTGGACTGTCCTACTTCTCCTCCCTGTACCCCCCTCACCCCCTCACAGCCCAGTATGGGGTCAAAGTGCTCCGTTCCTTTCCTCCTGTACGGTCACATACATAACACACACACACACACACACAGTCGTCATTTTTGTTGGATTTTTTTTATTTTTTATTTTTTGTTACCATGCAATTAAATTAAATAAACTATTTTTTCCAGTAGCATTCAGTGTTCGACCATCAGAACTTATTTTGCAGGGTTTGACAAATAGTTGATTGTAGTTTCATGTTTCAGGTGTTTAGAATTCACTCAAAATTGCGTAGTTGTGTTGTCTCTAGAAATTCAGACAGTACTGATGAATTCTGCTAACACTGTGACAGACAAGCCCACATTATTAGTTGGGGTCTTATTTGTATACAGTGCAAATATAGTATTTCTCTTTTCTCTTGCTCACGAAATATTTTTTTCACTCTTCCTAGGATGCCATTTTGTTTTACATTCCTCAAATAGTCCAGGCGCTTCGTTACGACAAGGTAAATATGAGATTTTCTGAGTCAGCAATGACATTGAAAGCCTTATATCAGATCATAAGATCATCAAAATTTTTAAACTTCCCATCATTGTCTCTTTTCTGTTACAACATGGTGTAGATGGGTTATGTGAGAGAGTACATCCTGTGGGCCGCTCAGAAGTCTCAGCTCCTGGCTCACCAGTTCATCTGGAACATGAAGACTAATATATTCCTGGACGAGGAAGGAAACCAGAAAGACCGTGAGATATTCACCCTCTCTTTTTCTTCCTGTTTCAACACACGCATATTTACACAAAAACACAGCACACCACATGAACATATGAATGTAACACATTTACGTGCTCTCTCTCAGCTGATATTGGTGAGCTGCTGGAGCAGATGGTGGAGGAGATCACGGGTTCTCTATCTGGCCCGGCCAAAGGTTTCTACCAGAGAGAGTTCGACTTCTTCAACAAGATCACCAATGTGTCAGCCATAATCAAGTATGAACATGTTACTGTTCTTTGTAATTTGATTTATTTAGGTTCCATGCTTCAGCATGTTTTATGTCTTAATTTACAGTAGCATATTCTGTAAGTTACTGCTGCTCTTTTCCCAAAGTTACATTACATTTTAGACTGATTTCCTATTGAAAATATCAGTTTTGAGAAAACTTTGTTAAGGTTCCATTGTGATGAACATTTACAAAAATTTATGTATGTAGGTATGCACATGTGTTATCATAAGTGTTGGGCAAACTACTTGGAAAATGTAGTGAGCTAAGCTACAGGTTACCCTTAATCAAAATAAAGCGTCAT
>JAQLOL010000021.1:15102380-15123139 GCA_029783665.1 Naso thynnoides | reverse complement strand
ACAGGGCGTAACAAAGATAATATCAAGAAATGTGATGGAAACTTAAATGCTTAAAGCCGAGTACAGTCTCTCGGTTGCATTTCCTGCTTTGTATCTTCACTTTTAAAGCTTTTGTAACACTGCATAATGATATGACATTTCAACAAACACACTGGAACAATGATGAGGTAAGAAGAAGAAGACAAAGAGTAAACCATCAGTTAAAATGGGAACTGATATGAGAGCACCCTGGTATCCCCAGAGGCATTGAAAAACATACAAAGTGCACTTAGTAAAGCTATCTCACCCAACGTTTCTAAAATCCTCCAATGTGGAACTAAAACACTATAAACATGAATGTCATGAAAAAGAGACAGAAGAAGTGGCGAGTGGTTTAAGACAAGAAAGGTAACAATAGTTGTGAGAACACTACTGTTCAGCGGAGAGAGAGGTGTTGATTATGTGCATGTTTTTGCTGTGTGGATGTGTTTTTATGTGATGGCAGCAGCATGGCAACACCCAGGGAGAGCAAGCTTGAAAAGATACAGTAGCCTCCTTTCTGCACAGGCAGGTCATGGTGTCCTGCCTGTATCCACAGACACACACAAGGGGCTAAAGTTCAACTCCCCCGGTGTGCAGTCATTCAGTGAGAACTCAACGGCACATGGGCAAAAAACACACCCATAGTGAATCACATGAAATAAAAAACCCTACTGACTGTCAGGTATAACTGAGAAAGAAGATTAAATGCCATAGACCATTTTCTTCAGGTTGGAAAAAGTAAAATCAGTTCCCCCACAAAAAAATTAACTTCACAGATTGTGGTTAATGGCTATGTCTTGTGTCTCATTTTTGATTCTCAGCTTGAAATCCTCAAAACAAAAACAAAAAAGGGGGTCCTGCCTCTACCTCAGTCTCACACACTGAGCATATTCTTTGCAGAGGTGAGGGCAGGACCAGAAATAAATACATTCATCACTGACAATAGACATTTGATAAAAAAAAGAACACTGTCAATAAGTGTTTGCACCAACTTTGTATAAGGCCCGACCAGCCAGAGGTTTGTGCTGCTCTTTACCCACAGAACACAGGCAGCTAAAAGGAAGAAAAAAAAAAAGAAAAAAAGAAAAAAAAAATCATCATAACATCAGAAATACGACAATAACATTCACAGTTAAGACTACCAGATAAGCCTGTTAACATGCAGTGAACAAACCAAAGCTACATTCTCCAGATAGGTTTCAAGGAACCACCAGCATAAGAGAAGTACCATGTGACTAACACAACCTGAACCATTAAAGCATCACCCACCCACTCCTACACATCAAGAGACCCTATCAGCAGATAGTCCTCAAGTGCATTTGGGCAAACAGAGACACAACATTGAGCTAAAGACCCTGACTAACAATGCCTTTTGATTAATACGTCAAGGACGCACTGCCCACCCCCTCTTGCCGCAGTCCCATCTGAAGACAGGCCAGAGGGCAGGGGGGACCAGGGCGCAGGGTCACCCCAAAAGCCAGCTGGCAGAGGGGGGTGGGGTAGAAGGGGTGCCCCTAAACCACACACCCCTCCCCTTAATTGAATATGCAGCAGTTCACCCCATGTTTGACGCTATGCTTTTGTTTTGGCAGCAACCTCTGTGGAAAAGCATCTTCTAAACAAAAATACACACAAAACCACCTCTCTGACTGGCCGAGCCTCGACTGAGGTCTGTAAAACTGTAAAAGTTCATGTAAACAATGAGATAAATACATATGTTTCTTTTTTTTTTTTTTTTTTTTAGAGCCACACATGGTTCCATAATCATTCAAATGTGCTTTGGTTTAAAAAATAGTTTGTGGATTTTGGGTATGAGCTTTTTTTTCTTTTTTTTTTAAATCTTAGTTCTTTGTACAACTTTGCAACTATTTCTGAACATACTGTGTTACTAGCTAAAATGTAGACTTGTTTTGAGCTGCCTCGCCTTTGTCAAGGCTCTTTGTGTTAGTTGAAAAAGTACCCCCCTGTTTGTCTTAAATATGAAATTAGTGTTTTGCTTTCCCCATGATTAAAATACAGAGAAATTGATACAATACTGTGTCTTACAAATGTAGCTGAGAGTCTGCATTCACATATGCAGAACAATCCCTGAAGTTTCTGAATAGTAGTAGTACTAGTAGTAGTAATAGTAGTAGTAGTAGTAGTATGGTCACAGTTTGGAGTTCGTAGGTTTTTTTTTTCTTCGTTATGTCTAACAAGCAAGCATTCAAATGCAGCCACAAAGTCTTCTGCAGAGATGGCTAGAGATCTTGTACAAAAACACCTTCTGCTTGACAGACATTACGCTGTACTGCAGTAAGTGCTGACAAGTACAATAATGTTTGAAGGCAATGCATTGTGGACTCCCTCTTAAGCTAGAAGAGGTCACAAGCAACAATGGATCAGGCGTTAAGTAACATGTTTGCGGTTGGGGGAGGTGGGGAGTGTGAAAAATTCATAGATGTACCATGCAATCATTAAACAGCAACTGCTTAACAGCAAGACACCAACATCCAACATAAGCAACTAACAATTCAGGGAGTCCATGATGCAGGTACCTTAAAACGGTAGTGATAGTTGTGTAACTGTAGCTGCACCCCTATTATAACAAACATTTCACAGACCATAAACATGAGGACGAAAGAGGAATTTAAAAAAAAAAAAATAAAGAAGACAGTTGAACCAACATAACAGAGGAATGCCTATACCAAAAACTTGCAGTGAAGGTTCATCCTCCACAGTGTAACTGTTCAGAGTAGATACACTGGACAGATCTCAGTGAAAACCACAGACAACAGAGGGGCCATTCCCAACTTATAGTTGCTTACGATGAGGTAAAGCTTTAGAGGTTTAAAATAATTTAAAAATCATTCTGGGACATAATGGAATACAATCAGAAAAAAAAGGATGCTGCAGGAGACCAATGAGTTGCCCAACTGTCCAGTGCATCACTGTGTCTCCCTTCTTTTTACAAGTTTTCACAAGCCTGGCTCAAAAAAAAAAACCTAACAAGAAACTTAAACTTCACATTAAAATTCTGATTATAATTCCTATCTTTTTTTTCTTTTTCTTTTTTTGGTCTGAACAGAACACATATAATGTCATCAAGTTGCCTGTTTTTAAAGTCAGGGAATATAAAGTGATAAGGACTCTGGATACAAACAAAAAGAAACGAAACACGTTTAGGAAGCGTGTTTTCCAACTTTACCATTTTTCGTCAGGTGGTAAAGTTTACATTATACCGGCCCACCAATCAGCACAAGCTTTCCTTGCAAAACCACAAAAGCCTCCCTCAGTGTCAGAGTCATAGGCCAAAACTCCATCATAAGAGTGGCTTTCTTTGTCTGGACTTAGAATATAATTCATAATTTGTTTTATACAGCAAAAAGAAAATCAAACGTGAAATAATTTAGTATGCTATATATCTTAAGTACATCTTTTTAAAAACTTTGGTTATGAACTTGTCTAGCGATGTTTGTTAGTTAGCTCTGTTCTCCTCAACATTCATAAGATCTTTGGAACACTATACATCTACACTAACTAACCACTATTTGCTCCAGGCAGGGTGCTACAGTACAGTTTGAGGTGGGGCCACAATGAGCAGGGCACCCAAAAAGCTATATTTGACAAGTAAAAAGAACAGCTAAAAACAATATTAATGTAAAACCTATGAGCATTAAAAACCTGTGTTGAGAGATGGGCAGGTTAAAGCATTAGGTGAAACGTTACCATAATCTACACACTTTTTACAATTAATTACATAGGAACTTTAAACTAATCAACATAGAGTTCATAAGAGTAATCAGAGGTAGCGAGGTCACAAGCCTATTTAAATAGACTTTTCTTTTTTCTGAGGGGAGGAAAGCTATACAGACAAAAAAATAAATGTACCCACTGAACATATTGTTCAGTCTAAAACACCCTTGTCTTACCCCCATCAAACTACCCACCCCAAATCCCTCCCCTCCAACAAGAAAAATCCCAAGACCTTCCAGTTGAAACATTCACCGAAACATTAAAAGTTCTTTAAGTAAAACAAGTACCTCAAGGGTTCCATCTTTACAACCAGGATTTATTCCTGGGAGCACTAGCAGGCAAAAATGAAAAAAAAAACAATGAAAATCCTCCCTCTATCACTGTGAACAGCAGTACAGAGGACTTTCAGTATTTGTTGTTTGTAAAAGCTAAACTTAATCCAATGTCATCCCACCATGAACCTTGTGTCAGGACTTTTAAAGCATGGAGATGGTCCCAAACCCAGTTACCCCTCCACTTTCATACAGATCCCCATCGCAAACATTACAAAAGAAATAAAGCTGTCAGGGTAGAATTTTTTTTTTTTTTGCTGAATTATTGCCAGTATTATTTGCACGGGTTTTTGGTCAAAATAGCACTGGAGTACAGAGGGGACTCTGAAGTTAATCAGTTTGCGGAACAATCTTAAAATCTTAAAGACTCAATGCTCAATGGTAGAAGATAGAAAGGTTGCTGAAGGGTAAGAGGTGAGGGGGCTTGACATTATATCAGTTCCCACATTCACATTTGACAGACTTGCAACGCAGACCAAAAGTCATGCCACTCCACCATGGCTTTGTGACTTTGGAGAGAGACAGGAGTAATTGTCCCTCTAAAACTCCTGAGAGGTGAGCAGACGTCACTTGATAAAATGATGAGATGATCCTTGCATCAACAAGATCCCATCGTCACTAAGAGCCCACTCTGGCTAGCAGCTACATCATTGACTAAGCCAGGGGGTCGTAAACCGGAATTTGTGTTAAACTGTGTGTGTCTGCGCGTGAATGTGTACATGTGCGTTTCTTTGCTGTTGAGATGGAAAAAAGGTAGAGACATGTTTTTTCTATTCCCAGAGTTCTTTGGCTTGATGCATTTCTAAGAGGGCGAGGTGTGCATTCTCAGGTGACTGATGAGGTTGCGCTGTTGGGTAAACTTCCCCCCACATAGCTGGCATTCATACGGCTTCTCTCCAGAGTGGACACGCATGTGCTCTGTTAGACGGTACTGGCGTGTGAAGCGCATGCCACACTCTTCACACGCAAAAGGCTTGAGGCCAAGGTGACTGCGCATGTGGCGCGTCATGGTGCCCCTCTGGGTAAACATTTTGCCACAGATGTTGCAGGGGAAAGGCCTGGTCAACCAATGGCTCTTTTCATGTTGTCTCAGCGTTGCCGGGTCTTTGTAGCTCTTACTGCAGACTGTACACTTGAATGGACGCGTTTCAGAGCCAAAGCTGGAGGGACCCACAGGGGCAGACAGGTCCTCTGCCTCCTCCTCATCTTCTTCTTTCACAAAGGTCCCTCCCTCCTCTTTGATATAGAGCTCATCCTCAGTGTGTGTCTCCACATGAGCATTGAGCTGCTCAGAACTGGGAAAGCCTTTACCACAAGGAATGCACACGTAGAGGTTGTCTCCAAATGCTGGCTCAAAACCTTCCTGTCGGTACACGTAGTTGGCGCTGTGTCCCCCTCCTGTTCCTCCTCCACCTCCAGCACTCTCTCCATCACTTTGCCCACTCTCATCAGTGTGGTCCTGGCCATTCTCTCCCGCGTCTTCCTCATCTTTACACTGGAAGGACTGGTCAGAGGTGAAGTTTCCACCATTGCCCCCTCCAACACCAGAGGAGCGACCATCTTTAGGACCCACAATCACCCCATTAACCAGGGGCCTTTCATGATCTTCAGACTTCAACCCTGACGCCTCTCTCTTAGGCCATTCATTCTTGCGAGCACACTGCCGGGATTTCTTCTGGGGTGGGGGACCATCAAGCTGGTTTTGGGTTTCTTCTGAGGCTTTGGAGGAGGAGTTGAGATCCATGGTCTCTGAACCACAGGTGTCTACCCCAGGTAGGGCGGTAGAGGAGTCATCCAGTGAGGCACTGTTGGTTGTGGATACTGAGGCAGATTGAGGGGACTCTTGGGAGTTGCTGTGTGGACTGAGGGCATCTGTGGCTGTGCCCGCTGAGGGAGGGCTCTTTTTGGACAGGTCTAGTCCAAGGTCTGGCTCCCCAGCACTTCCTCCACTGCTTAGGTTACCATTACTGCTGCTATTCCCTCCATTCCCATTCCTCCCAGAGCTTCCGACAAACATTTCATCATCTGAGAGTTTGTCCCGAAGGCCTTCATCTGGCTGTGGTTGGTCGACATCGGAGGGGGTCGGAGGATAGTGGTTGTTGGGGCCAGCAGGGGTCGAAGAGGAAAGGCGCTGGTTGTTGAGGCGTAAGCGGCTAAGGGGACCTGGAGTGGAGGGTTTACCTGGCAGAGGTTTCCCACCACTGCGCTTGAGCTTCTTTCTGCACAGAGCAGCGAGGTCATGGAGCTGGAGGTAGCTGGCTGCGGTTAAGAGGGCACTGAAGTTCTGCTCGCTGCTCTGGTCCGAAGAGGACAGGAGCTTCCCAGTGTAGATGAAGTCCAGAACTTGTCTGAATACAGAGGGGTTAACCATCTCTGTGTCGAGGTTAATGAGGTTATCGTGGAGGACCAAAGACTTGAAGTAGATGCTGCTTGCTGCCAGAATGTTCTTGTGGGCACGGAAGAGCGCATTCTCCACCACGATGATAACATCACACAGGAAGCCCTTGGCTCTCTGCTGGTTGAGTTGCAGCAGCAGTTGTTTGGCATGATTTGGCAGTTCCATTTCCACCTTACTTCTTTCCTTCTGTCTCTCTCTCTTCCTACACGAGCACCACCTGAAGCTAGAAGAGAGAAATGAAAATGTGGTTAGTTACACTTTGATTAGATAAAGTATTAGACTGATACATAACAAATGACTAGCTATTCAAAAGTGTGTTTAGCCAGAGTAAAGAAATGAAAGGAGAGTTGCAGTCTTGAACAGAATGCATGAGATGTTTCCACACTCCAAGCTGGTAACAAAGTTGTAAAACCAAATAATGGTGACTGAGCAATATTTGCTTAAATGCAACATGGGCAGGATTGGTAGCAAAATTAGATCTTATTTACTGTAGAAGACAGTCAAAATTAAATTGAATAAAGTTGAAAAACAGAGTTACAGAGCTTACATGTCATTTTACAAATTTAACGATTATTTTGTGTTTCAACTCTCAGAGAAATTAGCAAATTGTAGAGTGTCATATAATGACAGCTTAGAAGCTAGAACCCTTTTTCCTTCTCATCTTCCTTTTAAAACAAACTGCAACCCTACATGGATCAAGTTCTGATTGTATACACTGCCACTGTTGGGGCACAAAAGCCAAAGGGGCGGAGGAGTAGAAAGGGTAATGTAACGACTCTTCTAAACCTCTCCTCAGCTTCTCTTGCCTATCCCAGCGGAGTAACTCTAGTTTCGGTGCCCTCTTTGGAAACTTGGCTCACTTGAGTCTCCATTAGGTCATAGTAATGTCAGCCTGCCCTATTGTCTGTGGTGGGGGTTGGTGGCACAGCAGAGCCCGGGGGGAGGGATTAGGTGACACCTGAGCAGGTAAAACTACACAGGAGCTAGGGCAAAGAGGAAGGGGAGGGGGGCTCAAAGACAGGAACAGCAACACCTGATCCTACAGAGAGGCCCTCATTTATGGAATTGGGACAGATGAATCTCATTCACTGATATACCCACAACCTACTACAAACTACAGTCTAGTCGGACACAGAAAACTAATTTTATTAGAGAAATACGAAAGCATCAGTGTGACTGTTTTAGTTGAGCTGCAGAATCTGTCCTGCGTTTAACATGTTCTTAAAGCCACAGGCATGCTGGGAAAATGGAAACACAATGTTAATACCCGTGATCAGAGCAGGGTATACTGTATTATGGGAGATTACTCAGTAATGCAGAGAAATGCTTAACCCAAGCCGTAAATACATGTGAAAATATGTGATTCCAACCACTGCCATCCTAGAGATTTATTGAAAATCTTGCTTGAAAATGTGCAAAAGGAGAGAAGGGAGTGGTTCCTAAACTCAGCTTAAGTGCCGGAGGCACCAAGCCTAATTGCAAAGAAACACAACTGAACTCTGTATCATAACTTACTAGTTAATATGGGCACTAACCAATACCTACTTAAAGATAAAGAATGTAGTTCAGTATCAGCATTAATTTAGTTTGATTTTCTCTTCTCTCTCTTTTCATCTTTTCCAGTTTGAATACATCAAGTGTCAGCAAGCTTAGGTTTGAACTGTCTGTCTCTATGAAGGAATCTTCAGTATACAGCACATAAACGGCCTTTTGCATCGCAGTATTCTTCAGCAAAGCATTGGATATATTGGTCAAGGCCCTATCATTACACTCTAAAATCGTTACATAAACTGATTGATGAACAACACTCCCAAAAACATAAACAGTACCACAGAAGAAGGTAACAACATATAAAAAGAATTTTGTGCAATCTAAATGTTAAGTTCAACACACTGTTGTGTCCATTTAAGGAAAGACTGCACATTGCGAAAGAACAACAAGGAGAAAATTATTAACTGGAGATGTCTGACTGATGTATCAAAGCCAGCGCTGTTGGAACAGTCAAGCTTGCTGATACAATCAGCTGGAGTGATCATTACTCTGAGCTCCAGGCCTGGGCTTGCCTCCTCTGCTTTGACACTTCTTCTCATGGTCCTCTTCCCCTCCCCCACCTTTCCTCTGTTTCTCTTCTCCCACCTATACCAGCCTCTCACCGGGCAAGCAGATGCATCCGAGGAACAGTTTGCAGGCCCCAACATGAACACAACAAGCTATATTGGGATACACGACCTGCAATCTGTCGCATAATGTGCTACAGCCAGGTATACAGCACTCAACCATGCAGGCAGTAATGGAGAAGTGGGCTGCTCAAGAAAGAAGGGCCTCTGCTACGATGCCAGCCAGGAAGCCATATATCAGTCAAGTCTCTCTCTTAACATACACACACACCTCTGCAGGCTTTATGGGGGGATTCAAGAGGCTTTTCCAGCAGACCGACATAAAAAGGGGGCTGGGCTCTGAGTAGAGAAGACAGCTCAGGAGAAAAAAAAAGAGCCCTCCCTACCCCCTCCTCTTCTCATCCTTCGCTCTCTCTCTCCTCCCCCCATCACCCACACAGCTACCCTCTCCCACTGGCCCCTCCAGTACTGTGCTGTGCCGGCTGGATTCCAGGGAGCTGCTAATGGATTACGGCTGATCTATATGCAGCTAGGGTGGGACACGTGTATGCCCAGCTCCCCCTCCAATGGTGCTGCCCAGGAAAGCAGGCTTAATACCACAGGGGACAGATAGGCCAGCACCATCATGGCAGCTTCGGTGTGAGTGCGCAGTGCTTTTTGCTTGCAGAAACATTTCAGTGCCATATCAAGGCTGCGTTCACAGCATCACAGCCTCAGTGTTATGGTGTAAAGTCGGGAATGGATGAGCAAGTAGAAAGATGACCCTACTAGAACAGCCAGAACGATGTTTCCAGTATGCTAGATGACTAGTTCTTATGTATAATGTTACATAGCTGGCGAGAAACATTTCCTGCAGGGTTGGATCCTTCTTTTCTTACGTCCTCTGCAAAGGCTAGCAGGAAAGTTTTGAGAGATGGCAAGATAGCCACTTGATTTGACCAAATATGGCACCAAATACCAATGAAAGACAGCTCTGGGCCTGGACTGCAGACTGGGTAGATGTTGTCCTTCAAGCACAGGCATAGGATCAGCTTACATTGCCTGCACTGTTAACCTTTTCAAAAACTGACTGTGGCTTCATGATAGAGGGGCAACGGCATTTTCAAAACGCAGCACACTGCTGCTTAGCCTCAACCTTGACTTGTTTTAGGAGCCTGCTGATGAGGAGATGAGCAGACAGGGATGTTTACACAGAACTGACAGACACGATCAGGATAACATATCCGTGTGTTGATTTGGGACTGAAAACGA
The DNA here is from genome assembly GCA_029783665.1 of Naso thynnoides. NCBI lineage: Eukaryota > Metazoa > Chordata > Actinopteri > Acanthuriformes > Acanthuridae > Naso > Naso thynnoides. The sequence continues at coordinate 15,113,285 of JAQLOL010000021.1, read as the reverse complement.
GTGAACAACAAGGTGCCCCAAACAGTGAATTATTGTCAGCGTGCTCTCAATCAAGCTGGTCGCACCAGAAATGTGGTTGATCTGGTCTGACTTCATCTGCAGCTGCCTGTCAATGCATCCGTTTTCTCAATGAGTTTATAGATTAAACAGTGAGCTAGTAAACCCTTCAGTCAAGTGTTTATGCAGTGAAGATGACTAAGAGAGCAGTGGGCTGTGGCACTAATCTCCCGAACAGAGGGTAGGAAGTCAGGAGAGAGGGCAGAGGTGAGGCAAAGTCCTGTGGCGCAATAACAAAGCAAACCCAACTACTGTGAAAGGTCATCTGCCATACAACCAATAGAAAACAACATTGGGCAAAATTTTAAAAACATATTCAACTTGGGCTTTATTGCAGAGTTATTTTTACAGCAAATCCTTCAAACAATACACAGCACTACTAGTGAAAATGTGTAAATGGTCAAATTCTGCAGGAGAAAGTGGGCAGAAGTGACAAATGTGCAGGTACAGCCTTTGACGCTGACAGTAAAATAGAACCAGTCATGTACACAAGCAAAAGGCCTCTCTGTGTGTGGACCCTCCCAGAGACAGTGCACTTAAACACATGCACCCAGCACACACTTAAAAACACACACACACACACACACACACAGAGTATGCTGGTGGGCAGAGGGAGTGGGGGAGGGGTTAGGGGGATGGTACAAAGCCAGTTTGAAATACAAACACCGAGCAACTACCTCTGAACCATTTCAACATGGCTGACACTGCTGCATGGCTAAGGTGGATCCATGCAGGACTCGTGGGTATTGCAATTATCTGAGTTTCAGTTCTCTCATGAGTCAAAGGATGGTTCAAAATGCAAAGAGGAGATTAATCAGAACAGCTGTGCTTATTGTTCTTTTTCACTTTTGTAACATCTGCTGCTTAAGAGGAAAAAACCATGAACTAACCTCTAATGATTTAATCAAGATGTAAATATGGAAATGTTAGTCAATATTCACTGTCTTTAGATGTGTACACACAAAACACTGCACTCAAAAAAAAAAACACTTTGTGATTGACACAAATCAGTTTGTGAAAGGAAATTGGAGAGTGCATTTATATGCACTACAGTAACCTGATAACTGTTAAACCTGCAGTGACATGCAGGTGGCCAGTAAGTGATATTCCCTCTGATATTTTTTGTTACATTTAAAGTGTATTTATCAATAGAGAAAAGGAGTGCGCTTACAGAAAGTCCACAGTTTAACTGTTCAAAGCAGCTAATTTAATTCAGTTTAAATAAGAGTATGGATTGGCTACATGCACCGCTAAAAGCAGTGGTGGTCACCTTGATCCCACCACACTGTCTTCCTAGCAATACTTTCTGTCTGAAAAATTTGTCATGAGCATACAAATACAGAAGAACTAACGATGAAACCCTGTTAAGTGTATTCATGGCAAAGAAATCAGGTTTCTCCAGCTGAAACTAAGCAGTTTTAACCAGATTTCCCTTAATCCCTTACCTTATTCAATGGAACCTGGTTTCATGTTTCAATAATGTTAAATAAATTAGATCACTGCAGAAAGTTAACACAATCCAAGTAAGTTATGTGTATGCAAATGAAGTGAGCTTGACCCAGTGTCACCTGCCAGGAAATAAGTAATTCTTTTTATACTGATCCAAGTTCAATTCAAAATGTTAATCTCATGTTTTTTTGCCAAAAATTTAAAAAGATGCAGTATTTTACTGACTAGATACAGTGACGTATCTAGTGCAGTATTGCTGTGCATGAGGAGCAGAATATGCAGGGTTTTTGCCCCCCCCCCCAAAAAAAATACAACAACAACAACAAAAAAAAAACCCTGCATATTATTTGGGGGGGGTAATCAGTGAAATATTTTCTTGAAATAAAACCTGCCTATACTTGTGTCTGTTAACCAAATGGCTCAATAGCTCTGGGGCAGAGAATTTACTGAAATTCTGGACTATGATCCAGTCCTGGTCATAATTTCTTTACAAAAGCCGTAGGGGAGATGTCCCGCTGTTCAAAAGCTTAAAAACATTAAGACAAGAGGCAAAGGCTGATCTGTCTTGTGTCAGAGACATGAACTGCTGCAGAATTGTTTGATACAAATGCTACAGAACAGGTGCATGACCCTAGTGCCGCACGGCTGAAGGGGGAACGACATGAATTACAGTGTCCCTACCACAGTCGGGCAGAACTTCCAATTAAGACTCATTTTCTGTCAGGCAGTTCAGCCATGTTACAGACAAACAAGTCCTGCCCAGGGTGCAGTGGAATGAAAAGAGCCCCGTCCGTTTCAACACAGGAGGGGGCCAAAGGTTGCTGGCTACCTCAGATGTGCCAGTACCGCACAGCAAGGGAAGAAAAGGCAAGAACCCCTCTCTCTCTCTCTCTCTCTCTCGCACACACACACACTTACAAGCACATGGATCCTTGCACATGTGCACAACTCACCCTGCAGTCAAACCTATGGATCCATACAAAAACTGGCTTAAATCTAAATGACTGCTTTCCCATTATAGGATTTTCTTGCAGAACAAAATCTTTCTGAAGATTTCTTCATCATATCATAAAGCAGCAGCATGATTTTTTTTTTTTTTATGAATTACAACTTAAATGACGTATCTGGGCGTTGGCTTGCATGTAATCCACAGGTAATCCACGATGCTGAAGCCGCAACCATAGATACAAGTTTAATCTCCTAAGAATGCAAAATAACATTCACACCTTCTGTACACCTTATCCATATGTTTACCTGTTACTGTGGTGAATACAGCTGCCTCTAATCCCCACACCTCCCTTTTCTATTAAAGACTATGGCCAACTCCCATTTAGAAACAACAACTTCATCTGTTGGCATGAGACAACTGAATGTCATAATTTAATAGGTACATAATGGATACAAATTGCAAAGACAGGCAGGGCAAGGCAGAATGCCAGATTTAAGAATGGCTGCAGGCATGTGAGTATCTGCAGGCAGAGGTCAGCAGACGTGCATAAAGCTGAAACTACAGCACTGGAAGACAAATGTTCAGTACCATCAACGAATAATGGCATCTTAAAATGTTTTTTGCTATGCTTGTCTGGTACAATTTTCTGGATCTCTAAAGGTTTAAGGAGAATTCATGTTTTAATTCTTTCACCAATTTTCAAAAAAATGTAAAGGCATGTTTACACAATGTCATTGTGTCATTATGTTAATACAGGTCCATAGATCAATGTGGGATTATTGAGGAAAGTTTAAGTTTATGTGATCACTTTAAATCGAATGTTAAACACAAAGCATGCAAAAACTTTAAATACTTCTTCTTGAAGCTGTATCCGTCAAGAACCAGGAGGTATCAACGTAACAGCAGCAGGTTAAATTTACTGCAAAGATTATGTGACTTTAATCATCTAGTTTCACAGCTTTTTGTTAAATCTCAAACAGAGATTCCTTCAGAATCCTTTACAAATGTCTTACTCAATGTTTGTTGTACCTTCCAGCAATTTAAACTAACAAAATTATTACATTTTTTATTTAAATAATAAAGGATGAGACACTCACTGAACTAAAAAACAAGAACAACATGTTTTAGCACACAAATTAGATATTTTCTATTTGTTAAATGATAACTTAATCTTGTTGAAAACAAAAAATGTTTTTTTTAGATTATGTGGGACTCTGAAATGAACGAATCCACATATTTAAGTAGATGCAGACGATGTAACTGTCTAACACAACCTACTTGGTATCTTTCAAAAACAAAGAGCCAAAAGTTTCTCTCTCTCTCTCTGCATATGAGTGCGTGAACATCCTCTGTCCTTCATGCTTTATTCTATTTCGTGGCTCAGTTGCTTCACCTAGAGTGTCCCCTGGAGAAATTAAATAAAGGCTGAAATAAAAAAAACTAAGACTTCCACTGAGGCTACCAGCACTACTGGCTGGCAATTAGCACCCACATGTGCTGTATTTGACTGTGCCCTTCACCAGAAATGAAGCAATCAACCTCTTCAATAACAAGCCAACGTAGCATGATTGGTATGATAAAGTGACCTCTGTCTGGAGAAAATGAACTTTGTTGATGAGATAAAGCCCCAACTCCTTCCCTACATGTAAAAAGCATATGATCCACATGACCTGGAGCCTCATGCTTTAGTTAAGGACAGAGGGCATGTTGGGTAAAGAGAGATCCTGTATGGTCCAAGGTTTTACACAGCTGCCCCCTCCTCCTCCTCCTTCAGCTTTTAAACACTGCATAACCTTCTGGCTATCAGCACTACATTCCACAGGCTGTTTCTTCTTCCTAAAGAACAACAACAACCCTGCCCTAAGGTGCTTCAGCCACTCAACCAACCAAACTGCCCTCGTACATGAAGCGTAGAACAGAACAGCCAGATCCATATAGATTCGACAGCCTAGCACAATCTGTAAGTCCTCGTCTAACATGTCAGCAGAACATATAGACTAAGTAGCCTTACTGCATGGTGTGCCCCACACACGCCACTGTAAGCCGTGGTCACAATGTACACAGGATACTGTGCATGTGTGGAGAAGGGGAAGGGACAAGCAGGGTGAGGCCAAACCAAGCGGCCGATCATGAGGCGCACACATGGGCCTCAAATTACCCTCCAGGCCGCACTTTGTGTTCCACAGTAATCAATGAAGTTAGTCACACTTGATCAGTTGACTTTGTCATTTTAATGCCCTAAATTAAATAGCCCAACACTTATTAATAGATGTGCCAACATAAAATGTACATTTGACATGGGCTACAATAGGCAAATGACTTGGCAATAAAATGAGAAGTAACACTGCCACATTTTCCAGTCTGTGTTTCTCTTATATTTCTTTTTGGTGTTTTTGTAAAAAGACCAGCTTGCTACACATCAGCAGCATTACCTTCATGAAAGACTGCGTGGTCTAATTTCATCATACCTGACTAAGACCCTGTCTTGAAATTAAAGGACTGCTGAACAAAACACTTGTCAGTATTCAAATGTTAATTACGTTATGGATGTAGCACTGGCATCACCCAAGTTGGTGGAGTCAGGAGCCCCATTCCAGCTTTACAAGCCTAACCACATAAGATTATGCATGTAAAGTGTATTTGGATGCATCTACTGCATCTGCCTCGGAAAATCTTGAGCTTTTAAATTGGGTTGTTGAGAAGGACTACTTGGCCAAATTTTAGGTTTGCATTCAGAGCAACTACTGCACACATAAACTTCAATTTTGTGTGGGTGTAACCAGCCAAAAATAGAGTCCTATTATATTCATATTATGGGCTACAGCACCCTGCAACCCTGAATGAGATAAGAGGTCATGAAAATAGATGGATTTAGCTTCATGATGCCTATTGTTGTGACTAAGCTTTCCCAAGTCTAAAAATGACTCGACATCTACTGAAAACTGTGAAATGCTGCATTTTTTTTAACCTCTTAACAAAATGATCACTTTGAATGAGTTTATACTAACAACTAGTCTGGATAGATTGAGTCAGGAAAAAAAAAGTTAAGCTTGTTTGTTCAAGCTACAATCAAGACTTTATGTGGAACCATTTCGCCAAGCATGAGGGAACAAAACAGAAAAATGATTGTGGCTAACAAACTTCAAACCCACATTTTACAGGCAGACCAAGCTGCTACTGGACAAGTGAGGTCTTTTATCTTCAGCTGGGACACCACCTTTTACCCCAGCATCAAGAGTGACATATTGAATATAAAAACTGACTACAATACTAAGTTTTAACATATTTTCCACATGTGTTAACTTGTACAACAGGTACACTAGTTCAAGTTATCCGTAAAATACAAAAGAGGTGTTCCTACTTTAAACTGCAATGTGAAACATTCCTTTGGCAAAATGTTTATACTGAACTGAGCATTTGGTTATACAAAACCAGCAGCCAGTACAGGGAACACACATTACTCACATTCTTGTGCCCAATTATCTTCATGCCCCTTAGTACTTTAGCAACACTAATCACCTGAGAAGCCAAGCTGCCGTCACACCTGAGCACATGCCGTACATAGTTTTATTGGTTAACGGCCTGAATTTGAGTCAATTAACCACTGAAGAGTAAAAATTTACTCCCTGAAATCCAGATCATGCAATAAGTACAGCAGTTTTGGGTCACAATGTAACGTTACACCTTCACTGTAGCCGATCTCAAAGATGGTTGATGTAGCCCATCGAAAGGCTGTTATGACACATTCAATCCCCTGTACTGATAGAACCGGTTACAGGATCACGTTTTAAACCAGAAAGCAGCTGCGTTTACATTGTACTCGGTATATCTGCATGTCAATCCTGTTAAATCATTTTTAAATAGCCCTACCTAAGACCAGATGGCTTAACCTACATATAAACAATACAGGTTACACTATAGGTGGGACTGGAACAGATCTATGATTATCGAGATGGCTGCGCAAAATACCGTGCGTAAAACCAACGGAATCACACCCATTTCATTTATCATATTAAGTGCAGTTTCCTGCTATTAAAAAAGGTCAGTGTTATAATTACATGAGAGCGATTAATTCAAATGGAACCATAGGTTCATTATTCCTCATTCTGTCTGTCAAACAATTCGAACATACTGGAGGATAAAAGATAGAAAATTAAATTAAGTGTGGAAACATTTCAACATTTCCGTGACGCGCCGCGACGATTCGTTTGTGGATCGCCTAATGTGCTTTGCCAGCCTGGTAATTATTTGGTACACCACTCGTCCTGTGGGGCATCTCTAGTGAGCCCACGACGCCAAAATAGACGGCATAACAATTGCGAACAATTTATCTTGCGGCTTCGAGCAGAAGCCGCGATAAGCTCTCACAAACAAAGTGGGATCTCTGGGCTTGCCAAGAAGGCTGGTAGAGTCCGAATAGGCACCAGCGGAGCCCCTTTTTGTTGGCACGCCGTGGAAAAAAACACCACCGTAACGCCGAAAACCCTTGCGATCCTTGCAGCAGCTCCGAGAAAAACGATCTTCTCCAAACAGACACGAAAGCAGTCCCGTTACGCATTCACAATCCGCCACATGGAGGAATAAATTCGTTTAAATACCTTATTACATCGGTAGGATCGTTCTCAAGCGTTCTTTACCATCCTCTTGCTCATCTCACAGCCTTCGGGACGCCATGTTGCAAGCTTATGACGTTAGGCTTCCTCACCCCTGACCCACATTTGAATAGAAACCAGCCCAGAGCGCAGCAGAGAAAACATCCCACTGTGGGAGGGTTTGGCCACTTTCTCAGTCCAGGACGCCTGGCAGCTTTACCTGCAAGATGGCAGAGAGAGAGAAAGGGGGATATGCCGTGTTTCACACTGTGGTTTGGGCCTTCTCCTACCAGCAGCACGACTCAGCCATGGTCCTACAGAGCTGAATGCAGGTCTACGCTGCAAGAAATGACTGCCTTGAAAATACACGTTGTGTAAAGTTGGAGCATGAATCCTCAATTTCAAAGAAGAATCAACCAAGCGAGTATTTTATGAGTGGCTGTGGGCGAAACCAACAAGTTTCGCGGGTAGTATCACCTTCATACAATTGAAAACAAAAGCCAGGAGGCCATGTGATGAAATAAAAGTTATGGACAGGAATTTCCATTTTCTTGTAGAACATGTTTTAATCAAGGTGTGTATCACAAGCAAATGAAACTATGCTTACGATACCGTCAGATTTAAATTCAAAAAGCTCTTTGCACTGATTCAGAATCACTAACTTGACACCTTTTGCAGTGTACAGCGTGTTTCTTTGCAAGTGATATCTTTAATGCCAGAATGTGCAAGTTGATCGCGCACTGTATTAAATGCGCTTATTGCAATTACCACAAACAACTGCATCGACCCAGTTAATTCTGAAATCAGATTATTAGATTTAAGTTAATAGGCCTAGCTGCAATTTGAGACTGTAGATTTGAACCTGAAGCCAAAACAGACCTCAAGAAGACTGATGACCAGATTATTTGTAAAATATCAGCATAAAGGAGAAGAAAGAGATGGTTTGGGGTCAGAAATTGGGCACCAGATGAGCGGAAGTGTGGCGATGTGGCTCCTCCTCTTAGTACTGAGAACCCAGAGCAGCCCTCAACCAATAGGAAACAGGATACAACCTATGGATGGGTCTCACCTAGCACTGGCTGGACCTCTACGAGACTGCTTCGATGATACAGTCTGGTTCCAGCTTGCAATCAGTATTCATGTTCATCGCCGGCAAACTGCGCTGTGAGAAATATTGATCCGGATACTGTATCAGTAAAGTCTGCCGTGCTGTATGCTTATGGATCATATTCCGTGGAAGTGGAAGTAATGGCTCTATGTCACAGTGCTCTTCTGACGCTCCGTGGTTGCTGCAGAAACTGCATCCTCTGCAGTCAGTGCTGGGCACACTGTTGCATAATCAACGTGCTTAAGAGCATGTGCATGTGTTTGATGTATTAATAGCTCGCCCTAGCTGCAGACCCTTAACAACAATTGGAATTTATGCAAGAATTTTTAGGCTTTTAGGCTTTAGACACATTTCCCCTCCTGATAACATATCAAATCAAATCAAACTTTATTTATATAGCACTTATAATACATAGGAAAATGCAACCCAAAGTGCTTCACAAGATAAAACAGAATGAAATGACAAAACATACAACAATAAAAAATGAAAGCCCGTCCCTCCCACCCCACATATAGAGAGACACCTGGAACCTGGAAGTTTATCAGCAACTAAGACATCGGCATAGTTTGTCCATTGCACATTTTATATTTAGGCTAAGTGAACCTCCACATAAGGTAAAAGTAACTGAAAAAAAACCCTGACGGTTAAGTTTCAGTTTTTGACAAATTTTAATCCTATATGAGATATGTCGCAGAAAAGTGATTCAAATTTCTCATGGAAAGACTAAACATTTAACAAAGACTTCGGATTTGCATCTGACAACAACTGAACTGGGTGCGAGAAGTGCTGAGTAGGCTGTAATCATTTTCACAACGTCCTCCAAAAAACACAAAGCCTGATTTTCCCTCAGCGTTTGACAGCTGGCGTGCTGATATTAAAACTGTCCCAATCGCTCTTTGATTCATTTGATTATGTTGGTCGGCTGAAAACGAGGTGGGACATGCTGCGATTTAAAATGGAAAACAAAAAAAAAAAACTAACAATAATTTATGATTACTAAACAAATTCAGGATTAACAACATTTGCCGCGGTGTTTTCCTGGCAAACAAGATCCAACAATATAGAGCATGTGTAAGTAGAACAAGCATATTCTTGTCAACAAGTCGAGAAAAGTGGCAGACATGTAAAAAGGCGTTCAGAATATTTAAGCCGTCAAGATATTTTGGGCTCATTGTGCTTCTTTACGATCAAACGAAAATCGAAATCGAAATCACTTTTCAGCAAACATTTCAAACCCGGCTCAATTGTGAAAGGCATCCTCGATATGGCTGATGAGTCACCACTTTGCAGACTCGTCGGTCACCTCCTCCTCCCGCAGTGTCTCCACACTTTGCTGAGAAGCGTCGCCCTGAGCGCAGAGCATCCCCTGATGTACAGGATGGGGGTCAGGGACGCGTTCACTCGCGGCAAAATGCGGAGAGGGTCGGTGCCCTCATTCTTGAAAGTGTAACAGGTCGAACCAATGAAATTACAGGCCATGACATGACAGAATATAGGAAGCCACGTCGCCAAGAAAAACACAGCCACCACCAGAATGAGATACACCGATGAGCGCTTGCTGTCTCTCTCCTCAGAGGGAGGCTCTCTCTCCAGTTGGAACCTGGCTATGAAGAACAGCTTTATATTCAGCCCTATCATTATAGTCACCATGAATATGTTCCCCACAAACGTGCCAATGCTCGTGACCTTCCTGGCAACTCCGACTGTGACCAGGTTCTGCACAGCTACGATCAAGAAAGCATAGGCCCAGTAGCAAAAGATGACCAGCAGGGTCCTCTTTTGGGTCATGCGCTGGGAGTATTTGAAAGGTGACACCACCGCGTGGTACCTGTCTGCCTGCGCAGCCAGGATGGCCATGTAAGACAGCCCCAGAAATGTCGGTACAATGTAAAAAGTTCTCGTAGGGGAGTCGAAGCTGTCTCTCACGTCGAGCACGCCGACATAATAATAAGACACGCCGGTGCAGATGTCACTGAGGCAGGTGCTCAGCATGTACATGAAGCGGTTCTCGCTGCGCAGCGTCTTGTTCAGCAGAATGGAAACAGACACAGACACGTTGAGGAAAATGATGGCTGCCGCAAGGGAAAGGCTGAAAAGAAACATCAACACATTGCCAAAGCTGGTAAGGGGCAGCAGGAGAGACAGACCCCGGCTGCTGTTACTCATCGGTGCGGAGAAAACCTGTGTGCGCCAAAGTGGCAGCAGTGCAGCTGAGGGGGTTTACCTCTGCTGCTTTATGTAGTCAGGAGAAGTCGACCTGGGCGACTTTAATTCCCACCAAGTTATGAACAAAAACATACAGGTCATTCATTTAATTATGTAACTGCAATGATAGGCCTAAAAACTCATTGCACAATTGGACTAATTGACACTAGTATTCCATCATTATCCCAGAAAAATGCGCAACCATTCCGAGTAGGCATTACATCATTTTATTATTCTGATTTCAGACTTTCATTTTTCAGAAAATATATAACTGTGCGAATCAAAAGATATATTATTTAATAAACTGATGATATTGTTTTGCAGAAAACTCCAACATCTGAAGAGCCTCCCTCTGTTTAAGGACAGCATCAGAGATCCTTTCAGCATGTGCAATAAACCGTTCTCTAGTTATCTATGATAAATCCTTTTGTTGTTGTTGTTGTTGTTGTTGTTTTTGAGTCTATATGCTGAACCCTTTACTTCTGTGTCAATTTAATTTGTGTGTGAGTTTTTTATGTACAAAGCTAAAGCTGTTAGAAACGTTT